>PVHP010012114.1:0-43676 GCA_004024765.1 Zapus hudsonius
TTATAGAGAGCAAAGACTTGGAATTTCTTTTTAACTTATTCCTTATATTAAAGCCCATGTAGAATTACCACAAACAACTTCTTACTTTCTCTCATATGAAATAACTTCTGAAACAGCCCTACTGTCCCAGCATTACTTAGAACATCATCTAGATCACCACCATCATTTGTTTGTTATTAGCTTCCTGTGTGATTTATCCCATCTATGACCCCTCCTTGATTTTATTTCAATACTACAGATGGTCTTTTCATTTTCAAAATGAAATCCTCCTTAAATGTTTACAAAACTTTAGGACCATTTTATTTGAACTTTGGGGGAAGTCTATTATTTGCTATAGCTGACAAAGCTGTCATGATTTAAACCTCCCCAACATTGTTCTGTGTTCTGGCTGTGTCCTAGGGAACTCTTACCCATGCATGTTACCAGCTTCTCCTGAGCAAGCCTTTGCATGTTGTGACCATTCACTGGATGGATCCTATCACCCTGAACCTATGGCTTCTGCCTTATCCCCCCCTCCACCCCCCACGAACTCCCACATTAACACTTGTTCAGAAACCATTGCTAAGATCCTCCCACTAATCTTACATGTTTCAGATCACACAGCAGACCCTTAAACAGGTGATAGTCTTCCTTTCCTTCATCATTTCTTCTTACAACTAATGTCCGTTTTCCATAGTGAACTGTAAGAGAGAAGGAAACATGTCTGTCTTGGTTCTGCCTGTGCCCCCATGCCTGGGACAAGAGAGGACTCTCCTTAACACTGAACAATTATATAAAATTCACAAATAGACCATCAAACAAGCACCATCTTTTCGGGTTTGGATTCTTACAATGACTTCACAAGTTTAGATATTTTAACACCATCTGCCAAGGAATAATTAGGTGATAAGTGCTGTGCTCACCACTTCATTTAATCCTCACAACCACAGAGCAGTGTAAACCACCCTCCTCACCATGTCTGTTATGTTGCTTCAGTAGACTTCAATTTGGAAATATCTTTCTGTCCATATTTTTAAAGTCATTGTAATAGTAGTTATTATGACACTTGTAATTGCCTTTTATTCAACTGAGTACCTATTCTAAACCATGAGATTTCCCTGAGTCCTGATCACCCATGTTTAGTATAGAGCTTTTATCTTAGATGCTCTATACATATATTACACAAATGCAGTCACTCTTAATATTTAATGTTTTCATAGTTAATGTATATTATTGCCTAGTATATAACAGGTACACTAGGAAATATTTTTCATTGATTCTTTAATAAAATTAATACAAGTTTCTTAGTATAGTAAGAAATATAGTATGACTAAGAAAATCACACTATATAAAATTCAACTATACAGCTGGAGAAATGGCTCAGCAATTAATGCATTTGCCTACAAAGCCTAATGGCCCAGGTTTAATTCCCCAGCACCCACATAAAGCAAAATGCACAAAGTGGCACATGCATCTAGAGTTCGTTTGCAGTGGATAGAACCTTGGTGTACCCATTCTTTTTCCCTCTCTCCCTGGAAATAAATGAAACATTTAAATTCAACTACAAATGTATCTGTCATCTGTTGGTATATAAAATACTGTACTCAAGATATGGTTGAAAATATTCACTACCTTGTTTATAATTCTTTGTGAGTGGGAATGTGAGTGGGAGCCTTTAATATCAGCTCATCTGAAATCCCCAGCAGGCCCAGGCTATGAGGAAACAGAGCCAATGACAGTTCAAACTGCCCACTGCACCAGGTCTTTTTCCCCACAATCCTCTAGAGGGGGGAACAAGATTGGTGCCTCAACTAGGGTTCAGAATGGTTGGAACCTGGGTGAATTGTTGCCTCTCACTTGCCTTCCGTTGATCTATGATGCTTTCCATTCTCTTGACTTCTAACCAATGGAAGTGTAAGCTGTATGGCCCTAGACGTCTAAGTCTAGATTTGCAGCACATTACTTGCAGCACATTCTGTTGGCTAATTAATGTCACTAGGTTTTCCAGTATTCAGAACAAGAATAACTGATCCTTCTTCCTACTAGAGACCAAGTGTAAGGAACTGTTAGCCTTTACCTCTGTGAGTCCCCATTCTCAGGTGATTACTTGAACACACAAACACACACACACACACACACACACACACACACACACACACACACACACACACAAATGCTCTGTATGTTCTGAACTTTCTTCTTTAAAATATCTTTAATTTGTAAGGGTGCTAGAGCATGTGTGCTATTAAATCTATTATCTTATGATTTACTGAACGTGAACAGAGCTTAGAAACCTTAACTAACTTCTAAAACTTCTTATATTATTATCCATACCATTTTACTCTCTACTACCAAATATATTTTTAGCACTGAAAATTTTACCTTATTTTTATGATTAAGAACAATAAATGATAATCTTATTGAGTGAATTAGAATAAAAAAATTACCTGCAATGATGGCTTTTAACACTGTAGACTTGTTTTCAACATGTGTAATGCTGTTTGATTGCCTTTAAATTTTGCTCATAACAAGTACAAATCTTTGAGAAAGTAACTCCCCTGACTATGGTGATGCCTGTCAGCCTGAAGGTTCCTCCTATGTGAGTGCTGCTCTAACTTCATCTGTTTTTTAAAAAATAAATGCACTGATCAATATCATGAATAATTAAGTGAGAGGAGTTGTGGGATTTCGAGCTGTTTTCCTTTAGTAATTGTAAATTCCATTTCACAAGGCCACAGCTCAGTAAATAGGAGGAACAAAATGTAAGTTACTCCTTATTCATTAAAAAAATTATGCCTGATAAGTGGAGTTCTAGAATGACTCTTTCTTAGGAAAGGTTTTTACTTGGAGTACACAGATTTTTTTTTCATGTGTGTTAAATTATGTGAAGGGGTTTATGCATCTAATCAATTCATTATTCAAAGGACAATGATATACTTTTCCTGAAATGGTTATAAATATGGTTTTCTGGATCCGGTCCAAAACTAGTATGAATCTGATTTAGAGGTTTTGGTATGCTCAGTACACACTGACAGGTTCCTGATGTCAGATCTGTGAGCTTCTAGAGAAGTCACTGGAACTCTTTTCTGCTTTCTCTAAGCTACAGCCTTTGGATTCTGTGTCAGTGACATGGATGGTATGCTTAAACTGACTCCATGACCTGCCAGGGTAGTTAGGAGGACAGAAATCATCAATTAAAATACCAGAGAAATTTATTCATAAAGGTAAAGGGATTAATCCAGGTCATTATGACAACATGAATTTGGTATTTCTTTCCTATTGGAATTTCAACTTAGTGTGGGATCTCTGCCAAAGTTGAACTCCTGTTGGCAGATATTATAAAAATAGAAGCAATAAGCTAATAATGATGCTATTGTAATAAAAATATTTATAATTGTCATACACACAATACACCTCGATCTTAATGCCTTCCCATTACTTTCTCCTGTCTCCCTCTCCCTACCCCTCCCAATGAACCACTTCTTTTCAAGTATTTTCTCTTCTATTTTGATGTCACTCTTTGGCCTCCTCCATCATCCATGACAACATGTTGATGAGCCCAATATTATTACAAGTTTCTCCTCCAGGAAACAGTCACCACAGAGAGATCATGAATTTTGTCTCACTTTGTGACTGGAAGACAGCATTTCAAATACTCTTCTCATTCTTTGGATCTCTCATTCTTTCTACTACCTCTACTTCATTGATCCCTGAACTTTTGAGGATATGATAGAGATGTCTCATGGAATGCTGAAAAATTCATCCATCACTTGTTCTCAACAGTTTGATGAGTATTGAGTATAATAGTCAGTGGTCACTGACATCTCAAAAGAGAAGCTTCTCAAAACAAAAGTGATCGTAGTATTAAGATATGGTCATAGAAATATTTAGAGGGCACATTAGTGGGCAAAATATATCCATTTAGCCAGACAACAGTAGTAGTTCACCCCCTATGGCTTAGATATAACCTGCCCAGCCATAGGTTTTTGAGTAAGTTTTCAGTACCAGGAATTAATTCTCTTCTGTGGAGCAGGTGTCAAGTGCATTGATCAATTAGTTACATCCAGAACAGGCAAGCCGCTATTGCACTAGTGGGCATATCTTGCCTAACTGGCCAGTTGTTTAGCTCACATGTTCCATAGCTGAATGATGCTGTTGAGGACTGCTCTTTCCAATAGGCTATGTAGCACTTTCCAGTACTGTAAAAGCTAGCCACGAAGAAGGAGCTTTTGGTTCTAGCTTGACTCTTCCGTGTCCTATAAAGGAAGCATGTGGTGTCTTCTGCACTAAGCCCTTAAAGTCTTGTTCTGGAAGGCAGTCAAGAGCCTTGGCAATAGCCTGTATTGTTTGGGGTTCCTCAGAGTCCTCTCTGACCAACATCTCACTGGGAGGTATCCCAAGCCTGGCACTGGGATATTCCTGTAATGACCTGTGGCTTCTAGGCACAACATTATACACACCCATGGACTATTTCTGCTCAAAAGATCACACGCTTAAAATAGTCTCTGCCAATAAACATATCTGTTACCTAGTACAGTTTTGCTTCCCTATCTGTGTACTCTTAGAAACAATGAAATTTAATTTCCTCTTGTGTAGAATTAACTTGTCATGGTTCTTATGAAATTAAATCACACACACACACACACACACACACACAAGGAGTTTCTTGCATAAGGACACTCAATCTTTGATAGTTATACTTATTCTCTGTCAATAGGGATTGTATAGTTTCTTATTTAAAGAAAACAGTAATCTTTTCAGCTAGTACTTAAATGTTTTATTTCCATTAAGAAATTCTAGAATAATTTGGGAAATGTAAAGTGGGGTATGATGTGTCTATCATTGTTATTTACTTTTAATGAGCAATTCCCATTTGTAGTAGTTTTAATGAGATAGAACAGAAAGTGGAGTTTCTAATCCTTCACCAATTCAATGACTTGAAATTCCAGAGAGTTGATTCAGCAGGATCTGAGACGAAACCATCTCTAAGCTCATGCATTATGTATGTCATACCACAAAATGTCATTAATTAGCCACAATGCATTATAGACTCCTTGTCATAAATTGTTCTAAAGTGAAAACAAATTTTCCTAGCTATAAAACTCTCAGTTAATTTGCTAGTCAGAATATGTGTGGCATCTTCCAAAAACAAAACAAAACACAGCCTTGACATCCAATAATATAAAAATTAGAATATGGAGTCATTTAAATTTTACCAAGCTAAGTTTAATTTAAGACTGTATTCATGCCTGGGACATACTAAGCTTTATGAAGTAATGAAAGGTAGCAATTGGTGACTTAGTCAATTCCCTACCTTTGTGTTCAAAAACTTCACATAGAGGAGAGTTCTTAGGGAGAATGTATGATTGGTGATACTTATTACTATCCAGTTTTGTGAGCTGGGAGATGTTCTGTCAGAAAACTGCTTGCCTTGCAAGCATGAGGCTATAAGTTTGGTCCTCAAAACCCATGTACAAATGCAAGGCATGGTGTAGTATGTTTATAATCCCAGCACTGGGGAGACAGAGATAGGTGACTCCCATGTGCTGGCTGACCTGATAATCTAGCTTAATTGGTAAACTGCAGGCCAGTAGGAAATGTGTGCCAACAAAAAATATCCTTGAGTAATGGTTTATATAGTTGCTTCTCTGTCTCCATACACATGTACATACACATATATGCATGTGCACCCCCAAACATGAACACATAAACTCATGTACAAAAATAACCCAATTTTAATTTAGGTTTGTAAAAAAAAAATAAAATAAAATAAAAAAAAAAAACAAGCCATGTCTTAAAGTCTACAGGATTAGGGGAAAACTTGGTTGTTTCATTTTGTTTAGTGTATTTTATTTCCTTTAAAAAAATTAGAATTGAAATATTTTTCCAAATTCTCAAGAGTAATTTGAGCTTTCCATGTCCATGAATCAGCACTTCTCTCCACACAGCCTCTGAAATCAGTAAGCAATGACCTGCAGGCTCTTTCAGCTGTCCTGCCCTCCTCCACTGAGCTGCACCAGTGGCCTGTGCTCGCCCTTGCCTTCCTCTCCCTGTCTGTGTTGATTGCTTTCTCCTCCGCTTGCAGAGCGTGGCATTCCTGAAGGGTACAATTAGCTCCTTAATGTCAAGTTCTGTGCTTGTTCTTTCTAAATTCTCATGGCACTCACTGCTGCTCTCCATCCCCCCTCCCCCCCTTTGACTTTCATCCCTTTGGACTTTGGAGTTCTTTTCTGTGTCTCCAACTGCTGCTCCATCTGGTGGTTTTTGTCCTTCCCCCTTGCTTGATTAGAGGTTTTATTTCTCAGCTTCAGCCTTGGTGGCCTTTTCTTTTCTCTTTCCCACTGAGGACTCTCTTCTCCTCAGCTCTAGTACTTCTGTCTTCTCATGTATATCACTGTTTTCCTGTGATAAGTTCCACTACTGTCCACCATCTGAATGTCTTTCCACTGAGCTAAGCTTCCCAAAGTTTATGTCTCAACTCATCCTTTATTTTTGCCAGAAAGGGCTTTTCTTCTCACACTTGCTTATTTCTTTTTCAGGAAAATCCATCTCTTCTATCCATCAGGGAATCCCAAATCTTTGGACTTACCAATGACTCTTTTCTTACCTCATAAGCCAAGTTACTTGTCATGTTGAAGTTTTGCACTGCTCCCCTTACCCAGTTTGTCAACTTTTATTATCACATTATGATGACCACAGTTGCTGCCAACCCTGGTTTTACTGGTCCTCATATCACCCTAGGTGGTCCTGTATGAATTATCTTACAGCACAACTGTCTTTCACACCACTTTCTCACTGAAAAGTTGTAATAGCTTCCTGCTGCTTGCAGGGAAATGTGAAGAAAAAGAAGGAGCAAAAAAAAAAAAATCTGCCAACATGTCATTGAAGGCTCCCTACTATTCTTTCCTTTGCTTCTCTAGTCAGTGGTCCTCAACTTCATCTCTGTAACCCATAATAAATACATCTATAGAGAGAGAAAAGAGGAAATAAATAGAAGCTGTTAAAAGTTTATGTGATTTTTAAAAGAGGCAATAATGCACTAAGCATTATGAACGTAGAAATATAAGGTGAATAATTGGTCATTTTGTCTGCTGTTTTCATGTGTAAATGGTTGGCTATGACTTCCAGAAACAATGATGAGATCATCTGTGCTTTGCATATAGTTCTTATAATTAAGCTTGGATTTCAGAGAGTCAGACAGTACTCAGCTGAAAATTGAGTCATTTTTGCTCACATTTGACATTTAAAATGATAGCTAAGTATGTGTATTTGTATGTATTTATAGCACCACCATGAATGTGGTAGCTGCAGGTGGATGGCAACCAATGCCACTGAGGCAATATGCCGATCAGATTCACATTAAAGATATAGCTACCACAATTGGCATGGGGTTCTGAAATAGTGGACAGCCTTTGGTGACACCAGAACATTGCACATGCAGTCTTCTTTTGATTCCCATAGGAGTCTCATCCTTATATGTTCAATATCTGCATGCTTAGAAAATGAAAAAAAAATCCACTCAGATAACCATCAAACTTGAAAAGAACAAGGAAGTTGCATTGCAAGACACCCAGCCTTCCTGACCTGAATGCATAGAAGACTGGTACTGTCCAGTTAAGGAGTCAACTAAAATGCCCCTGGATATTTCAAAAGTGGTGGATGAGCCAGAATCCATGTCTGTGGACACTGCCCAGTTTGAATATATGGCCCCATAGACTCAGGCTTGAAACTTGATTCCCCAGTAGGCAAGGTGGAGCACTGCTGTTGAAGGGAGGAGTTAATGGAGTGTGGAATTTGGAGTCCAGCCCTAAGGTGTATCGGGGCATGTCTTCAATTCAACCCTGCTAGGTTTGTTCAGAGTTTGAGCTCTGGCGATTTGTGCTTGCTGGTGTTGGTGCTTGCTTGCTTCTATTATTTCTTTCTGCTTGGATCTGTGGACATAATCAGCTTCTTCAGCCATTGATGAAGTTTACTATGGGTTTTGTAAGCCTTACATAAACCCCTTCTTCCCATAATCTGTGTCTGGTTGGAAAATTTGTTCGCAGTAACATAAAGCTGACTGTGACACAACACTTTTCCTCATTGTGTCCACCATCACCCAGCCCCAATATTAACTTTTTTGATCAGATGGGGAACAAGGTTCAGAGATTTGAAGACTTAAGCAGTGTCTCAAAACTGAATTATCCTGCAGGGGGGATGTACACAGTGAGTCCATCTCTGGGCTTTCACTGTACAGCAAACAATACAGCATGGTCCTTATTATTAATGCAAGTAAAAGATTGGGGACATTAATTCTGTTATGCAAAGGAAGGTGTTTCTTGTAGTCAATTCAGATTAAAGAAGTAATCTGGTATGTTTGTGTATATCTATTTATTATTAATCGTATATATTGGCCTTCTATTTACACTGTTAGTTAATTGATTTTTTGGTATTTTTCTTATTAAATATTCTTTACATGTTTGTTTTTAAATATGCCTTATCACTATAGAAAAACAAATATTTTGATAACTGGTTTCCTTAGATCTTGCTTTTCTGTAGAGAAATATTGCCTGAGGCTTGGCACCCTACTTTGCTCAGTGTCTTGTCCTGTTCCAGCCCCATGATAAGAATATTTTGCTTCCCTTTGTAGTTTCAAGACATCTAGCAGCTTGTCACAACTTTTGAAATCTTTGAGGAAATGGAAGCCTGAATGCCAAGACAGTCATTTTGCCATTATCCCATTGGCTTGGTATTCTTCTCGATTCATTGTAATTTAACAAGGAAGTTACAAGAATAGAATTTCATACTGTGCTCTGTGGAAAGGTGAAATAAAATAGAATACAAGTCTCATTTGTTCTGCTGTAGCTCATTTTGACAGCTAAGAGCACTGTTTTAAATGGGCACGAAAAGATCACTTTTATCTGTATTTACCTGACATTTAAATATATTTTTAGCCTTATTTGAAATAGCAAAATTATCAGATTTTTGTAAAGACAGGTATTATTATTTTAACATGATAGATATAAAAATCTTGGAAAGTTAAGCAGCTTAGTGTTAATTTTACAATATCTTAAATGCAGAGGTCCTTAATATGTAAGGAGCATGTAAGCATTCCATGTTCTGGTGTTTGGTTCCTCAAAACAAATAAACAAATGAAAAACAATATTACTCCAGAAAAAAATTTGGATAAAATAAAATACAAAATTAGGTTGTTTGTTATAATGTGCTCCTTACTTGTTTCTGTTGTCTAATACATGATTTTAAATTGAGAACTCTAATGCAATTTAAGCCCATAAAGACCAGTACATGATTAATTCTGAGGTCTGAAAGACTCGATTTCCATAGTTCTTGTAGAGAAAATCCCTACTTTGGACTTATGCTTCCTTATTCTTCCATAGTTAAATTAATGTGACTTGGATATGCAAGTTTGTTTTAAGTCATACGTGAAAGAAGAACTGAATTTACAGTTTAATTTCAGTCTCTCCCAGAAACTCTAGCTTCATATACACAAATCCATGCTGTGATTTATGGGTACTGACCCCTGTGAATCCTGAAATCTAATGAACACTCTTGGTATGAAAACTCTTAGCTATAATACTTAATGAAAGCTAGGTGTGCTGTTTTCAACTTTTGTCCTTTAAAAAGAAAGTTGTCTGACTGGTTAGATTGAAAAGGTACCAAAAGGGACCTCTTTCCTCCTCCTTCACTTTGGATGCTGTGTAAAGACAAGATGCTCACTCTAGTTCAGCCTGTCACCCAGGGATTAGCCAGTGTGTTGAGGCTCTGTGGATGGACTATGGGTGGCAAAGGGGAGAACTGTGTTTTTAATGATAAGGCTGAAGTTGTAGTTCTGTCAGTTATCTGTCTTGCTATCTTGGAGCTTGGCACTTCTATAAAGCTGTCTCCTGTTGTCAGATGAGTAAAATGTCTATGCCATAGGCATACTGTAAAGATCATATGTAATAATGCATGGATAATGCATTAAATTGCAGTGCATGGTCTTCATGAAACAGGATTACATCTATGTGCTATGTAGTGATGCTTAGCCAATAGTTTCCGCAGTTGTTTGGTATTTACCTCCTCATTGCTGGGATAAAGCACCAAACAAAAGGCAGCCAATAGGAGGAAGGATGCTTATTTTAGCTTGCATTCTTCTAGAGTACCTTCATGATGGCAGGGGAAAGCATGGCATGAGCAGAGGTTGGTGGAAATCACTTCTGCCACACCAGGTGAAAAACAGCAGCAACTGTTAGCCTAGCTAACACTGGCGTGTTGAGGGCTAATATATTTCAAGATTTAACCCAAGGACCACATCTCCTCCAGCAAGGCTCCACCTTTGAAAATGCCATCAGATTCACCCACCAACAAAGTTGCCATCAGCTTCATGGACTATGCATACAGAACACATTGATTTATGGGAGGCATCTGCTTCAAACCATCTCACTGTCACTGTGTTTGCATGAACTCATAGTTGTCTTCTTACATTAATTGGAGAGCAAAAGATGGACTGCAGTGTGGTCACTGACCTGTAATCCACAGCCCAGAGTCCCCAGCTGTCTCCTTTGCCTAACTCTCACACATCAAGTCAGCATTTCATGGGCTGGATTTCCCCACAGGTCCAGATACCAGCTATTGTAGTCAGCTTTCCAGTTGTTGCACAGAAAGAGCCCAAGCAAAAGCGGCTTGTGGAGGAATGAGTTTATTTGGCTTATGGACTCAAAGGGAGACTCCATCCTGGCAGGGAAAATGATGGCATGAGCAGAGGGGTGGACATCACCTCCGCCATAGCTCTGCAAACAATGGCAGGAAGGTGTGCCAAACACTGGTAAGGGGAAGCTGGCTTATAACCCCATAAACTCGCCCCCAACAACACAGCTCCATATAGGTTGTAATACCCAAATTGCCATCAGCTGAGGATCAATTACCCAGAAGATATTCATTTGTTTGTGGGGGACACCTGGATCCAACCATGACACCAGCCAACTAAGGACAGCTCCTGTGCCCAGAGTCTCTGCCATTTAATCAGATTAGACATTCTGGGTCTGTTTTTCTCCTCTCACTTAGTTTTCCCAGGATGCCCCTGTAAAGGCTATAGTAAGAAGTAGGTACCCTTGCCAGGTCATCAGATGAGAAACCTGAGGTGTAGAAGGGATATATCTTGTAGTAAAATGCTATACAGACTTTTAGGATAAGTGCTAAAAGCAGATTTCAGGACTGGAAACCCTGTCTGAGCGTCAGTAATGCCTCTGCTCAGAAGAAGTCCAATCAATTGTTGTTGTTATGTTTTTTACTTACTCTGCCCAAACAGAAGAGTGAAAGTGGGTAGTAAGCTGTGAAATCAGCCAAAGCTATTCTGGCTTCAAGTATATAATATTCTCTAACATTTTATCGCTATGTATATATGTATAAATTTATATATGTGTATGTGCATAATTAGTTTATCATAAATGACTCAATCCTTATGGGTTTTATTTTGAAAATTGATTCTATCAGATAGTCACAGATGGATACTAACAAATATTTAGACTTCTTTCCACCTGGAGTTTTCCTCACAGTTCTTTTATTCTGAATTCTTTCTCTTATCCCCATCCCTAATTCAGCCTTTAAGAATCTCTACTCTGGTAGCATTCTGTCTATTCTCAGAACTTATGTGAATGGAAATGAAGCATGTCTTCAGAGCTTGTCTGTTTTTACTTAATATGTCTAACAAGCATGTTCAATGACCTTACACTGAAAATCACAGACTGTGCTAATGTAAAAATATCTAAATATGTGGAGAGGTTCTATGTTCATTTGAAAGTTACAGTATGGTAAAGATGTCCATTTTGATCTATCTGTTGATACATGAATCAGAGGGTCTCACTTCTCTCTTCTGTCTTCACCTCCCTTCCCTCTTCTCTTGTCTTCTTTCTCCTCCTGCCTCATTTCCTTGTTCTTCTTTCCTTTCTTTCTCCCTCCCTCCTTCCCTTCCTCCCTTCCTCCTCTTTGTCCCCCAAGGACTACTACACTTTAGGGATGATATATCATTAGTTGTTTATTCCTTATCTCTTGATGGCCATTTGTTTTGCTTTTCACACTTGGGCTACTATTGTGCCCACTGTTTGCTTGGACTCTATAGTTGTCTTCTTTTGCATAGATTAATGAGAGAGCAAAAGAGAGTCTCCAGTTGTGTTTACTCACCCACACTCCCAGTCACCTCCTTTTGCCTAACTCTCAAATATTAAGCCAGCATTTCACTGGCAGGATTTTATCGCCCAGGGTCAGAGGTTAACCAACTAGGGACAAGCTCCAGTGTCCCAGAGCTCCTGGAATGTATTCAAATTAGCTATTCTGACTTGATATTCCCAGCATGCCCTTCCCTCCTTCCTGCTATACCTTCCACCATCTCAGATGCTTCACATGTGGCTTGCTTTCATTGCATTAGCTTCTCCTTGTCTTCAGCCACATCTGTATGTTAGGATCACACAAGGACAAATGAAAGATTTTAAACACAGATTCAGCAAATATCTCTGTGCCAGACCTTTGGTTGACATTTTTGTTTCTCTTCATTAAATGCCTAAGAACAGGATTTGTGTGACATAGGTCTCTTTGGCTGTTTCTTGCAGGCATGTATGCAAGCATGCACTCACATGCAAACACAGACCTTTGATAGGTGTTGACAAAGGTGATATCATTTTTCATGCTCACCAGCAATATTGGGGATTCCTATGACTACATTTTTTGCCAACATTTATCAGTCTTTTAAAAAAGAATTTAGCCATTTTAAATGAGAAAGAGCAAGCTGCTGTGTTTTAATTTGCATGACTAATGCCTTTAAGCATCTTTTCATATGCTAATCCATCATTTATATATCTTCTTTGGGGAAGTGTTTGCTCAAGTCTATTGCCCATTTGGTTTTTATCTTTTCATCATTTACTTATATAGTCAGCATTACAAGTTTAGTGCTAATATTTTTCCAGTGCTTTAGCTTGTCTGTTAATTTTCTCCATGATATTTTTATGAGCAGAAACTTTTAACTTCAGAGAAAACTAATTTATCATTTTTTGAAGTTTTGAGATTAACATTTTGCTTTATATGTTATAGCCATAAAAATATTCTCTAAGACGTCTTTCTAAAGACTTTTTGATTGGATGCTCTATCTTTAAAGCATTAGGTAACTGGCTGTCCAGTGAGCCGCAGGGATCCACTTGTCTCTCCCTCCCCAATGTAGGGTTATAAGCATCCACCACCATGCATGGCATTTTTGCACAGGTTTTGGGGAACAAACTCAGTTCCTCAGTCTTGTCAGGAAAGCACTTTACTAACTTCTATCTCTTCAGCCCTACATTAACTTTTTATGAATGTTATGTATTACCTGTTGAGGAAGAAATACCATTATAGGGGTGTGTGTGTGTGTGTGTGTGTGTGTGTGTGTGTGTGTGTGTGTGTGTTTAAATTCAAGGTAGATGAGACTTTTAACTCTTAGCATCTGTTCCATGAAAAACCAGAGAATTTTTGTCTTTCCCCAAATCATTTCCAGAGCACATAAAAAGTGCAATAAACAAAGTCTAACTAAAACATATAACTGAGTCCAATTGTAAGTAGTGAATGTTTTCTAAAGTGCTGGTGGAATACTCTTAGGAGGGATAGAAAAGATTATCAATGAACTTGCAGAGTGGCCTTGCAGAGGAAAAATGTTCCTATTCCCCTATGGCAGGATAGTCTTCTCTTTTACACCAGTTGATTGATCTACTGGGATTTCATCTGTGAACTCATTAGTAAAAGTGATGCATTTGAAATTTATATATATTTACATTAATTTCCAACAATGGAGATATCTTGGACTGTGGCATTTGATAAGTTGCTGAATTTTATTTTCTTCACATATTTTTCATGTGACATTTTCATGGCTTCACCTTTTTCTCTAACATTTTATAACCAGACCCTGGTTAAGAAATTACTTGATATTTCACCTTGGTTGATAATTTGCTGAACAAAATGTGACATTTAAGTATACAATCATTTAGCCTTTTAATAAGGAGTTAGAGTTAAATAGAGAGTTTAATAGAAATTTGAAAACAGAGACTGAAAACATTTACTTGGCATTGCAATAAATTTGACACAGTGTTTAAATTGCAAATTGGCAATGATTCATCAAAATTTATTCCATTCAATTATAGAATAATAAAAAATATACAACATTTTAAAATGTAAAATGAAATTTCCACCAGTTAGACATTCTTTTATTTGTTTATCAAATATGTATGACATGTCTGGTTTGTGCTAGACATGTTTCAAGATTCTACAAGCTGCTCAATGTTTAGTAATGTAATTAATATTGAAATACCTAATTATACATTTCTGTTGGTAAGATATGTCATCGGTTCAAAATGAAACTTTTGGATATAATTCATGTTGTCATGTGACTTGGGACTTTAGTGGTCACCCATTTTGCAGTGATTATTTTTTGATGAGTTCAACATTCTTTTATTTTAAAGAAAAGTGATAGGTTTCAAGTGTTCCTAATCAAGAATGGAAATGGCTTTTTTTTTTCTTTTGGGTGAGTGAGAACATATGGATGTTACCAGAAAGGAGTACTCATGAATAATTTAGAATAACTTGAGATCTTGTGTGGTAGTAAAAATGAAATATGCATTGGTTAAATGAGAGAGAACTATGCTATTTGGGTTTGAGGTCATTTCAGTAACATACACGTACTATAATTCTTTTTTTCCTCTCCAGACTTGCAAATGTCTAATAGAATAAGTAATGCTGTGTAGCCAATTGAAAAATGAAGGCAGACACATTTTATACAATCACTGGGGAAGTTTGAACAGTCAGAAATCACAACTTCTGAGAAAGACACTGCTAATATCATTTGGATTAATGATCTGTTTTATTGAAATATCTCTTGATTTTTATAGTGCATGGAAGCATTTGATACCCATCTGATAATAGTTTGGCTATTCATCTAAAGCAGCTTTGGCATGGTTCCCTGAATGACATTTTCCTTATATTTTCAGGATGTGATGAGTTACTTTCTGTTTTGTGTATAGTAATCAGATCCTTGGCCAGCAGGAAAGAGTGTTTTGTTTTACTTCCTGAATGAAGGCAGCACTGTGACCTCCAGGGAGGTTTGTTAACATGACCTTAAGGTATAGTAAGAAGACTGTTACAGACTCACCACTCCCTCCCTTGGATGGAGAGTGCCATCACTCTGATGCCATAAGTGATGAGGATTCATTTGAGAATCAAGTAAGATAGGTTCTTAAGTGGCAGTTTGAACCCAGGAAATAAATGTTCTATCTTAGGTGTGCAGAATTAACATTGCTTGGATTTTTCATTTTATTAGTTTTTTTGGCATTTTTTAACATACACATTGCATATTGACCACATATCCTCTCAGTCCAGTTATAGAGCTGTTGTTTACACCGTCTTTATGACAGTGTGCCACTGGAGGGAACATTTTTGTTTCCTGTATTGAAAATGGTTCACCATTACACCTTAGAGGATTATGTTTTAGTATAAGCTTAAAATTGAAATGTGAGAAAAATGGAAAAATTTCCAAAAGTATAAATTCAATATGAAGGAGGTTTTGATAAATCTTTTATAGATGTATTTAGTTATTTGTGAGAGGAAGGGAGGGAGGGAGGGAGAGAGGGAGAAAGAGAGAGAGGGAGAGAGAGAGAGAATGTGAGTAATGGATCCTCTTGAGGTGCAAACATACTCCAGACACTTGTGCCATTTTGTCATCTTGCTTTATGTAGAAATTGGAATTTTTAACTTGGGCCAACAGACATTACAAGCAAATGACTTTAACCATTGAGACACCCCCCAGCCCCTTGTATTTAATGAAATAGTGCATGTTTCTGATTTTATCTCAGCCCTATAGAAAAGACTCTTCTACTTGAGTTTGCATGTAAGTGATTAATTTCAATTTTTACTGATTTAGGAAATTTTTCCTTCCTTGATTGTGGTCACAGTAAAATCTACTTTTCACTGCTCAGGGCACTGTTCATATCCTAGTCTTGTTTGGGAAATTAATTTCCATTGTTCTGTTGTAGCTGAACTGTGTTGTATATCACACTGAATATTTTTATTTTCTTAGGTGGGAAGGAGGAGGCTATGGAGTTTAGCTCTTTTCCACTTTTCTTTTATTGAAGAAATCCTTGAAATTCCCCTTGTCTTGACAGGATAGACAACTGTTTCTCACATATGTATACAGAGGAAAACCTTCTGAAGACTCAAATATGAAGCCTCTCGCCCTTAATTATTTTATACTTGGTGGGAGGAAAAAATAGAGGCTTTGGCTGTGAAGGAAGGTGAAGGAAGAGAGAACAAGGTTGAGGAAGCACAAGGAAGGAGGGTGAGACTGTAGGAAGCGAGACCAAGATGTGGTGGGCTCTTCCAGAGTAGGTGAGGAGCATGGTGGGGTAGAAAGGTCAATCTAGGTAGACTCTGAACTGCCCAGGCCTGCATCTGAAGAAGAAAACTGTGCTGGGTTCCAAAGAACCATGTGACTGGGTAAGTTGATAATTCCATAATAACATGGTGGGAGCAGAGGCCACCTAGGACGCTTCCTCATGATGCTAGACATGGACACCAAACACTGTAGGAGATTGAGGAGAGGAGGAAGAACTCTGATATTTCACTCCATGACCTTACAGAAAGTATTTGCCTATACAGTTTGAAGCAGTCCATATCTTAAGGAGATTCAAGGGCCAACACATCATAATTGAACATCTCCAAAGTCTATCTCTTCATCTTTAATACACAGAACAAGCTCCCAGGAAAGCATTTCTCTTCCCAGTTGTGCACCAGAGGTTGCTCTCTGAGCTCACATGTGCACTCTCCTATGAGCAGGTTCTGTTTTCAGGGATAAGATGAAGCAGGTTAGAGGTGATGTCAATCTTTAGAGAACCCTAAAGCTGTAACCTTTCAGGTTATTTTTCCCCCCCAGGAATTTCCAAAGTGGACCGTGAAATTTCCTCAACTTGGTTGAACCTTGTACTAATGACAATAAATAACAGTCATAGTTGGGAAAATTTTTAAAGTATGTTATAGAAAAAAAAACACAAGCAAATGTTTGACCATTAATTGAAATGTCTTTAATTTAATCATGAAAAGTAAATCAGAAATTTTACAAGTTAAACTTAAGTTTTTTTTTTTTTAAATGTTCTAAGAGGTCTTTATTTTGAGTTACAAGACATTTACTATACATATCACCAATTTAAAAGTAATAATTTTGTGGGTGTTAGTACATTTGCATGGTTGTACAACCAACCATTTTCTGATCCTAGACATTTTCGTCCTCCTAAATGAAATCCATTTGCAGACAGTGCCCATTCTCTCATCTCTACTACCTAGGAATGACTGACACACTTTATCTTTATATCTATCTTTACTAATGGAATTTCATATAAATATAATATTATAATATCTGATCCTTCTACTCTGGTTTCATTAGCATAAAGCTTCCAAAATTTAGTCTACTTGTATGTTGTAGCAGTGTTTATTACTTTTAATGGCTGAGTAGTATTTCATTGTATTTATATACTACCATTTGTTTATTCATCAGATAGTAGAAATTTGTTTCTGCTTTTTGGCTTTTATGAGGAATATTGCATTCAGAATTTTCTTGGTCACATGGTAATACTGATTTTAACTTTTAAGGTATCTGCTAGACTATTTTTCATAGAATTTAAGTTACTTTTAAGGCCTGTCAGAAATATTGGAAATTGGAAGATTCTGTTTTCCACTTCCTCACCATAACTTGTTACTTGCATTATATTATTATTATTATTATTATTATTATTATTATTATTATTATCCATAAATGTCATCATGGGAATGAAATGTCTCTTTGTGGTGAATGTGCATTTCCCCAATGGAGGTCACCTATGTTCATTGTTTGATGCTGGATTGTGGCTGTTGGGATATATGAGAGCCTTTAGAAAGTGAAGTCTGGAGGGAAGTCCCTAGGTCATTAGGATATGTTCTAGAAGTAAGCTTTTGCCATAAGCCCAAGGTAATGTGGACAACTGATGATAGACTATACCCTCCAAAACAGTGAGACAATTCTGTGGAAATGTTGATTGCCATGGGCATTCCTTTGAAGTGATTGAGAACTGTTAAAAGAACCGATGGATGACACTTCCTTTCAGTTTACATGCTTCTTACCCACCTGTGTATCTCTTACATGCTTCTTACTCTGATCATTTCTCTTTATTTTTGTATTAAGGACCTTATATATCCAGTGCCTCTAAGCCTTAACAGATATATGATTTGAAAAAAAAAAAAGTTTTCCCACTCTCTGGGTTGCCTTTTCTTTGTCTTGCTAAAACCCAAAAGAATTTCAAAGTTTGATAAAGTCTGATACATTTTTCTTTTTGTTTTACTTGCATTGTGGATGCATGTGTTAGAGATCATTGTCTAAGCAAGAGCTTAATGACTTTTTCTAATTATTTTTACAGAGGTGTTTAGTTTCAGCTATTACATTTTGGCTTTTGTTCTACTTTGAATTAATTTTTGTAAATTGCCTAAGGCAGGGATCTATTTTTTAAAATCTGAATATGGGTAACCAATTGCTAAACAGTATGTGTTGGAGAGACTATTCCCTTTCTATAGTTGTACTATCTTGGTACCGTTACCAGAATAGTTCATCTAGATGTTCTCACTTCTGAGATTTTAGTATTACTTCATGCATCTGCTTGCCTATCCTCCTGGCATTATAGAGATACTGCCATAGTTTCATGAGCTGTTCTTCTTCTGGTAAACACCTACTTTGTCTCAGATTTTCTATATTATTGACATACCTGCAATGATTAGCATGGAATATGTCTTCTTATTCAAAAATAGGAATATTTATTTCTCTAATCTGATGAATGGAACACACTGTTTTTTTTCCTTTTATTAAAAATCTCTATTTATTTGGAGGGAGAAAGAGAGTAAAAAAAACAATGGGTACATCAGGGCTTACTGCCACTGCATATGAACTCCATATGCATGTGTTTCTGCTTTGAGCATCTGGCTTTATGTGGTAACTGGGGAATCAAACCAAGGCCACCAGGCTTTGCAAGCAAGTGTCTTTAAAAGCTTCTGTTGTTGTTTTTCTAGCTGACCTATTTGGAGAGCCAGGACCTTGAAATGCATTATATTCATGAGTTAGTGACTGTCACCTTTGGATTCATGAAAGAAAGTAAAAAAAAATATATGAACAGGCCTATTATGTACATTTACATTAAGTTGACATGAATTGTTGCAAAGCCTTGGACAAATGGCAGATGGAGGGCAGTTTCTGGGGCACCTAAGGCAAAGTTTAATATATGACCTGAAGGAGCAATGTGAATCTTAAGATCATGCCCTGACTGGCAGGAAAGAATGGCCACAAAATAATGTGAATGTAGACTGTGGAGAGAGATGTGGCAAAGAGCATTTGAACAAGAGGAATTGACATGCCATAGTCAACAAAGTGTTCATAATTCACATTAGAAAGTCAACAAAACTCCTTGCAGTCTGTAAGATTTTTTTTCCTGACTTTCTATGGATACATAATGGTTTCTAATGTGTATTAGTAAAAACGACAGTATGATTTTGGCAAAAAGTACCAATAAATATATGACTTCTAAGCATCTCATAGTTGTAGATTTTTTTTTAAGGTAGGGTCTCACTCTAGCCCAGGCTGACCTGGAACTCACTATGTAGTCTCAGGCTGGTCTCAAATTTCTGCCACCCAAGTGCTGGAATTAAAGGCATGCACCACCACACCAGGTGTAGATGTAGGTTTTTCATAAACTTGAATAACTTCCAGCACTCTGTGAGAACATGACCACAGGTATTTATCTAAGTGACCTCCAGAGATTGGGTACTTTAGCCCTTAGAACAACCCTACAGATGCCCTTATTGGATAACCCTCTTGGTTTGGATGAAGAGGCTAAAACTCTAAGAAGTAGCTTCTCCTGGGTTGAATGCCAGTGAGTGGCCGATCTTGGATAGAAGTTGGAGGTCTTTACCACTTAAACGCCTCTCTTTTACAATTTAGATGAAGACCCTGAGTTGGGGATACATCACAAGCCAATCACATGAGAATTTTGCATCCAGTGATTCATAGTTCTGCAGCATATTCAATGTCCAGTTTCACTTGAGAGCTACTGGGTTGCTGTTGCTAGGAGCACTAGCTGAAACACAGTGCTAAAACCATATTAAATAATCTCTGTATGAAATGACCTTCCAAGTACTCGTACTGCAGCCTGGAGCAAGAAGTGGATTGTATATTATAATCTCGTACAAATGTACAGGTATATGTAACTCAGAAATCATAGTTTCATATAGAAACACTTAACTTTGCAAATGGGATATTCCATAGCATTTCGGTTATGTGACCATTGTCTTTTTAAATGTTTCCAATTTAATTATGAATTATCTTTCTCACATTTTCATATCTCAATAAAAAATGAAAGTCTGAGGATGATATCCCTGTAGAAGTTAAATACTAAATTCAAATGAATTAAATTCCATGATCAAAATTTTGTCTTTCAGTTATCAGTTTGAAATTATTGAGTAGAAAGTAGGACGCCAGAGTCATCTTCGGGAATGTATTCTGAGGAATGTCTGTAAGAATTAAAGATTCCTCATCAGTCTGAGGGAAGAAGACCTCTGAAATTGAGGCCAGAACTCTGATGTCCTTTGCTTTTCATGAGCCAAAAAGTTAATATGACACACAAGAATATGACACAGAATTGGTCCCACTTCAGCATAATCTGAGGAAAATAAATTCTGATGTCTTAACTACTAAAATCAGTCTATACATTTTAGGCAGTGTTATTCTAGCACAACCTTATGGGTTGCTCCAAAACAGGAAGGGCTGCTAGACAGAATATTGACTTCAACTTTCACCTCAGAATCTCTGTGTGAACAATTTATGTGACATTGGTTTTAATGTTATGGCTCTACCTCAGCTGGGGGAAAAAAGAACACCTATGCATACTAAATTTACTAACTCAGCAAGTGAAATTGAAAATCTTACTGCTCACATCAACATGTGATGAGGTGTTCAGATAGTCCCCAGGATCTCTGTTCTCTGGTGTACATGGAAGGGGGAACTTAGTATTTACCCTTCTGTGATGAGACTGTTCAGATGAGCCTTAGCTTGCTTAGGTGTACTTTCTAAGAAAGCAGGACATGTTGCCAGGTACCTTGCAGAGGGACAGGTTTGTGAAATGAGCTTGCTTGCTGAGGAAAAGCAAATACCTTTTTTTTTAAACTGCCTCCAGGAGCCAAGGTTGCTATACATCCTTTAGAAGTGGTCCTCCACTGACTGCTGGTAAGGTAAGGGTGACCTCAGTCCTACAACTATGAGTCAGTGGATTTTATCACCTGCCTAGGCCAATTTAGATGAAGACCCCTAAGGTTCAGGAGAAAGTCTTGTTAGCGCCTGTCGTTAGTCAACCACATACCACTGGGATGAATCTTCAAACCAGGCACAATTTGGGGGAGGAAAGTATTTATTGAGACTACAATTGAGGGGAAGTTCCATAATAGACAAAGAGACTGGCCCTCTTTCACAGGTCCAAGTAGAGAGAGAAACCCATCACCTACACCATACACACAAAACAGCAAACAGGCAGGAGGGCCAAAGAGAATTTCTTCTCCTTTATATAGGCTTAGAGTGGGGTCTTGCAATCCTATCCCAGACTTAATGACTTCCTTAGTCTCTTGAATTTCCTCCCTGCATGGTCCACACAGGAAAGGATATTTACTTCTAGCTTCTTTGAGCTTTATATCCTGTCCCATACTGAGAAGCTGCCTTCCTGTAAACATCCTCAGAGACCTACCCAAGATAATTAAAAAGATCAATTTGACAACAAAACCTAACCATCAGAGCCCCTGAGCAGAAATGCCAGATAAAGCCTTTCTGGACATCTTAACCTAAGGCAGTGGGAGATGATACATCTGTGTTTTGGGGGGTGGAGGTGGGGGTGGGGGTAGTGTTGAGCTGTGGTCTCCCTTTAGCCCAGGGTGACCTGGAATTCACTATGTAACCTTGGGATGGCCTGCAACTCATAGCAATCCTCCTACCTTTGTCTCTCAAGTGCTGAGATTAAAGGCATGTGCCACCATGGGAGGAGAGAAAGAGAGAGAGGAGAGAGAGAATATGAATATGAATGTGAGTATGAGAATGGGTATTCCAGGGCCTGTAGCCACTTTGAACTAGATGCATGTGCCATTTTGTGCATCTGGTTCTTTGTGGATAGTGAGGAATTGAACTATGGTCATTAGGGCTTGCAGGCAAGTGCCCTGACTGCTGAGCAATCTCTCCAGCCTCATGTGTGTTGTATTAAAGCATTGAACCTATGGTCATTTGTTAGGCAATTATTAAAAACTGATACACAGAAGTGTAAAAGAGTTTCCCATCATCTTTGGGTCTTACTGAAGATAGTTTTCATTCATTCTCTGTTTGATGCATTCAGGGTGGCCTTTCTCCCCAGGTGCTGGGTTTCATGTGTCATGGAGGGTTTTCACTTTCATGTCTCAGGGCTGGAGCTCTTTAGCACACTTTCTCAAGGCCCAGGCATCATGGTTGGGTTTGCTTGTCAAATCATACAGTGAAGTCACCAAGTCATCATTTGGGAACTTTCTGGAATCGGGCAAAGTCACTTCAGGATTTACCTTACCATTTTTTTCTTTTTTTCCTTTGGCACCAGTTACAGAATGGCTTTGTGGTGGTTTGAATATAAATATATGTGCTACATAATTTGAGGTATTTTCAATTAGGATTAAGCTTCCTACTTCATCTTCATCAGGCGGAGCCCTGCTGGAGGAGCTGTGTCACTGTGGGCAGACCTCAAGTCCAGCCTAAGTGTGTTCTCAGCCAGCTTGAGCTCTGGCTGTTCATGCTTGATGCTTGCTGGTGCTGGTAATTCTTCCTTCTCTCTGTCACTTTTTCCACGCATGAATGCATGATAAAGTTATACAGCTTCTTCTGCTATGATGAAGATTCCCCTGAAATCTGTGAACCTGGAATAAACTGTTTCTTCCCAGAAGCTGCATCTGGTCTGGTTTTGTTGTTTTTGTTTTTGTTGTTTGTTTGTTTTTTGTACAGCAACATGATGGTAACCACAATAGGCTTCTTGCTTCATTGATTTCACACTGTTTATGTAGGCCCAGATATTCAGTTCCCTGGTTCCCCATGATAAATAAAGAATTGCTATAAAAATCAGCTGAAATTATTCTCTCCAAATCTGAAAAGACTCAAAATATGTTTTGCCCTGTTATAAACTCTTGGCATCAGTTGCAACCCCCCCCCAGAGTTAGAATTATCTCTGCTGATAATTGTGCAGCCTGCTCTGAAGTGAGAGGTTTCTTGCCTTCCGCTTACTATAAAGGCATTGAGAATGTTCTCTCACACTCAAGCTTCCCAAGTCTTCACAGAAGCCTGAGCCCTTTTGCTGAAGTTCAATCTCCGCATTAGCACCGGCCTTGGTAATTGCAGTTCAAGAGCAACAAAGCACAGGCTCAATTTCTTCTAAGTCAAACCTGTGATGAAGTCATTCATGCGAGGAACCTCTAAGGGAATGCTTCCAGTGGACACTTGTGGATGTGATGGGGAAGAGTTGGAGTGAGGCATAATCTTGCTGAATCTTCATATTTCAAAGAGCTGCAAAGCTCATTCTGCTTTGTGGTCAGGGAGCTGGGCTCCACTGAGGAGTGGGCTTTGAGCCAAAACAGGACATGAAATTCCCAAAGCTTTCAGTGATGTACTTATGAAGATGTCACAGTTCCAGGAATACATGCACAGACCTCTGAAGGAGGCCACAGGGAGCCTTGCAGGCCGAAAGTATGCAGAAGCTGAAGCTAGGCAAGCAGAACCTATAAGAGGAATATCCACTTGGCTAGGTTCTGGGTGCTGGGGACTTATCTCCAGGTCTTGCTCATGCTAAACAAGTGATCTACTATTAAGTTATTCCCTCACACAAGGAAGGAATCACAAAATACTGAAAGTATTCGCAACATCCTCCAAGACACAATATGACTGCATACCCAAGATCTCTTTTTCAGGGCACCGATGATTAACACCAATACTCATACAAAATTTTAAAGATTTGTAATTCTTAGGTATTTGCAAGGGGGAAGAGAGAGGGGGAGAGGGCGAAATGAGAGAGGAGAGAGAAAATATAAGATAATGGGAATGGGCATGCCAGGGCTTCTTGCCAATGAAAACGAACTCCAGATGCAGGTGCCACTTTGTGCGTCTGGCTTTACTAGGGTACTGGGGAATCAAATGCCGGCTGTGAGGATTTGCAAGCCAGTGCCTTTCATTGCTGAGCCTTCTCCCCAGTCCATCATATACATTTTTTCAACCATCAATGTTTTTTTTTTTTTATTTCTCTCTACACTAAAGATCTGAAATCAAAGTCACTGAAGTGATGTAAGCACTCCGTGTGTTTCATGAACTAAGACATGTTGGCATATATTTTATACTGTTTCAGTACCACTCAGATAAGGTTGAAGCCTTCATTTGAGAGTCCTCTCAACAAACAGAAAGCCTTTGCTTGCTCAACTTTCACAATGGGAAAGGAAGCAAAAAGGAGACTTTAGAAGCAATGTAGACTTTTATGTTTGGTGGCAGTCAGGTTTTCCTGGCTTAAGGTGCCTGGTAAGGCTGTGCGAAGCTAGAATTTGGAGATGTATCTATACACGTATAGGCAAAGATGGATTGGGCAAGTACAGAGAAAAGACAGAACTGGTTAGTTCAGTCACTGCTCACCAATGTACCTGGGTCCCACAGAGCAGGAAATTAGTGAGACCCCAGACCAGAAGCAGCTTCTGAGAAGAAAGAGTTTATTTCACATTTATAGATTCCAGAGGAAGTTTCATTGATTTAGTGAGGTTTTGGCTTCAAAGTACTAAGGAAAATTATATCCCCAAGCACATATATGTGCTCAAATATATTGACATGTATATAAATGAAGTCTAGGTTTACTCAGAGCCTACATAGCTAACTTGAATGGAAGTTAACTTTGGATTCCCTTCTGCCTTCATTAAGTCATTTAGGAATATTTCTATTCTAATTTCACATACATATCCAAAAGCTATTAGCAGAATGAGGGTTTCTATGTTGGACTGTACTATTGTTATTTGCTTCTCAAAAAAGAGAGTCTTGGCTCTGGGGATGTGGTTCAGTTGGTAGAGTGCTTGTCCTGACTGAAGCCATGCATTTGCTCCCTATTCCTGTATAAACCAGTCATGCTCATGCATGCTTATAATCCCAGAATTTGAGAAGCAGAGGCAGGAGGATCAGAAGTTTGTTCTTGGCTACATAAAAAGTTCACAGTCAGTCTGTGATGCATGAGACTCTTTCTCAAAAAAATGTAGAAAATTGATGGTGATTTACAAGATACTTAAACATTTCTTTCTATTTTTGTTTAGAATGTTTGTGGACTGAAGTTGGGAGTGATCCTGGCTGATCACCAAATACCACAGTTAGTGACTCCCAACTTACAGAGAATGACTGTGGGTCTCAGAAGGCCTGGGTATTGTTAATGTCTTGCTAACACAGATATTTCTATATTTATTTTCCATAAATTATCAATTTTGTTACAGAGAGGGAATCCTAAAAATTATAACCAATGTAGCATTGTATCTAATTGCTCTGTCATTTGTTTTCTTTTTTAAAATATTTTTTTTCATTTTCAAGCAGATATATATATATATATATATATATATATATATAGAGAGAGAGAGAGAGAGAGAGAGAGAGCACGAAGGCCACCACCTTGTGGGTCTGGCTTATGTGGGTCCTGGGGAATTAAACCGGGGGCCTTAGGCACTGGAGGTAAGTGCCTTAACCGTTGAGCCATCTCTCCAGCCCTCTCATTTGTATTCTTTAGGTGTTTTGCATACTAAAGAACCTTCACTGTTGTTTGAGTTTTCTCCAAGTCCATTGTGCTCCTCTGGGCACACTGAAAAGCATCAAGTCATCAGTAGAAGGAGCGAACATATAGAAATGGCTCTGTGATTTCTCAAAATATAAATCCTCCTTTAAAGAATAGGCAAGTGTCATTTCCATTCCAGTTGCTAAACTACAATAGGCACCACCTTTTCGATTTTGTATTTACTCTAGGTGCAGACAAGGTACAATGTGTCTCACAGTAGGAACTCACATCATGCTGGATTGATGACTAGATTATGACACTTATCTATAACAGACTCCAAAACCACTGTGTGTATCTCTGTGCTTAAGACATATTTCTTTATGCCATAAAGTTCTCAAGTAAAGCTGAGAGTGTCTTTCTGCACTTGCCACAGTTGAGGCAATGTGCTTCACAATAGGCGCAAAGTAGTCTAGGAAAGTAGGTTTCTGGCAAACAGAATGCTGAGGTACATTGCTCCATCACATGGGAGAAGTTCTGGTATATAGAAAATGAGAGTGCAGGCTGCCCAAATAGAGTGGCCACTGTCCACTCCACCTGTAATAGCAATGTTGGATAACTGTAAATTGGATTCTGTCATGACTCCATAAGAACATTGTGGAAATTGGCACTTGCAGATGTAACCTTTCCAGTAGGCATGGGCCTCTATTAGCTCTCAGAATTTGAAGAATGAATATGAATTTTTTCCCCAATGAGCTTATTGGGTTTCTAATGGAAAAGGCAATCTGAAGAGGGGAAATGAGAAAGCAGAAATGTCTGCAGCTTGGCAGGCAAGAGAAAGAGTAAGAGTATGTGGTGTGAGTGCTGGAATGTATGGGGACAAACAGACTGAACCCAGCAGCTGCGGTGGGTGTGCTGTGTGGAGCCATTCCCCAGAACAAGAACAGTGGGGCAATCCGTTACTGAGTGGCACGTTGCACTGGGGTGTTGAGCTAATCAGGCAATCTAATTGAGTGAACATCTGTGGCTGCTTTATCATGATTGTCAAATGGGCATTATCTCTTTGCATGCCAGGGATGCCTAAGTGCCTCTTAGCCTTCCTAATAGAAGCTCGCTGTGGGGTTTATGTTTCCACTGCTTTTGATGGCACTGAAATCCAGGTGACCCACTTAAGGTCATACACAGTTTTATCTCTCTCTCTCTCTCTCTCTCTCTCTCTCTCTCTCTCTCTCTCTCTCTCTCTCTCTGTTTGGACTAGTTTGAAGGAAGGGCTTGGAAAAGTGGGTTTCCATATGGGGCTTGGAAGTGAAAGGTCTTGGCAATGACCTGGCTATGTTCATCAAGCAAGCATGCAGAGTTCAATGCTGAACCACAGTAGCAAAGAGAAAGTGGAGAAGGAAGACACTGTATTGGAGCCAATGCTTCCAGGAGTGTAAAGACCTTCACAGGCATGAGGGAATTCATTGTAGCAGAAGACATGCCTTTATCCACAGTCACTCCTTTTTTTCCCCTTGGTGTATATTACCTGCTTATAATCTCTGTCCATGCCTACGTCTTAATTATTTTCTGGATGTTGTTGCTATAGCACCCAATTCTTTGGCCAATAGAGAAGAAATGACAAGTGTTTGTGTGTGTGTGTGTGTGTGTGTGTGTGTGTGTGTGTGTGTGTGTGTGTGTGTGTTTGAGTTTATGAATCACACCAAAAGAAAGATTTGACAGGGAAGAAATCAACACTAAATGGAAAAGAGAACAGAATGTTGCCAGAAAATTTGAAAACAACACCATTGCCACAAAGTCTGCTCCTAATTCTGAGTGTGTGAAACTATATGTGTTCATTTGCATAGACAGTGCTGGTTTCTATACCTGTGACGATGATAATGTTTTAACTATTTGTCAAATGCTTCTCTAAGAAGAAGAATTTTAAAAAATGCTATAGCTTGTGGGACTATCAAAAGAGATCACCTGAAGGATGTACATGAGTTACTGTCTTGAATGAGCCAAGCTTAGTAGAATGGCTCATTTCATTTCACAGTGTCTGATTTTTTTTTCTGAAAGCCATGTTCACTTACTTTTTAAATGCTAAACTGAAATCAAATTTTGTCAAATATATGATCAGCAAAAGTATAAATTATAAAAAAAACCATGAGGCATACAATATATCTATCATCTATTTAACTATCTGAAAGCATTTCTACTTGAAAAGGTGTTTTAAGAATGCATCCATTTGCCAAGCTCCTATTGAATGGTCATGATGGATGCTAAAATTATTATAGCAAGCAAATGGCGAGGCTGTGACAATGGCAGCCTATTTCCTGGAGCTTCCTTTCTAGTAGAAGAGAGACAAACAACTAACTCCAATGTAAACAAATCCATGGAGTGGTAATTGATCCAAGGACAATATAGCAAGGTTTCATAGTGAAGGCAGTAAGCAGAAAAACTTTATATAAGGGAGGCCTCTATGGAGTAGAGAACAGAAACATGTGGAAAATCAAGTCATCAGTAGGTTTGAAGGCAGAAGGCTAGGTGCCAAGATATTACCAGTGCAAGTGCACAGAAGGGGCAATGAGCAGAAAGAAGGGGGCTTTGACTAGAACAGAAGGAAGAAGTCCAAGGGCCTATGGGGAAGGTGAGGATTGGCACATATTGGGCTCTTGGAGCTGGTGGTCAGGAGCCTGTAGTTTATTTCCTGCACAATGGGCATAAATGAGAGTGATTTTAAGAGATGAATAACAAATTCTGAACTAGGTTTTGAACAGTGGTGTTGGGAAGTCAGAAATGGAAGGAGACAGGTGAGTTATATGTGGATTTCAATAATTATGAGATGAATGTTCATTTTGTGTAATACAGAAAATTACAAATTGGAAGCACTTTCTGTCGGGCTGTTGTCCATGATTGCACCACATAGAGAATAACTCTAATGTACAGTCAGGTTGTGTCTGACCAGCATTCAGAGCTTGTATGCATCAGTTATCTGATGCTCCAGAAGTGGGGCCATAGTTTTAGAGTGGGGAGCATATGCATTGCACCCATACATATCAGTACAGAGAGCAGATATCTGCTCTCCCTACCCTCTGGTGCTGAACCCAGAAACTTTAGAAAGAGGAGCTTATGCACAGAAGAATGTGATGACATGCCTGAAGAAAGGTAGCCCAGGAGCACATGGGTGATACTGATCTCTAGTCCCAGAGCCATAACAGCATGAACATTATACATTGTTTTGATGGTTGATCTCAGTTGTCCACTTGAGAAAAATATTTAGGCATGCATGCATAGGAGAAAGCGTTTCTAGATGAGATTAACTGTTGGTAGCATCATTCTCTGGGCTAAGTTTCCAAACTAAATAAAAAGGAGAAAGTTAGCTAAGCACCAAGTTTCATTGCTCTCTGCTCCTGGAATTCTGGTACAATTTGAATACTTGCCTCCTTTCTCCCATTATGTTTTCCCCACCATGATGGACTATATATCCTGGAACTATTATACAAGATCAGTCCTTCCTTAAGCTACTTCTTGCCAGGTAAAACAATGAGGACAGTAATATGACTGGTCTCACTTATGCTCATTTACTCCACTTGGGTGACTGTACACAAAACATTCCTCTTGAGTTTCCACTCTGAATAGACAAGAGAAGATCTTAGTTTCCTTTTATGATTAGGGCAATCATTTTGGATTTAAAATATTACCAATATCCCATTGGATCAGAGATTAAGGGTTTTTCAGATAGTAAGTGGTTGCCTCAGTGGGCCACTAAAGTATGGTTTGAGAAAAAAAATCTACATTTCATTATTCCAAACATTTGCATTGCATGGGCAGTAAGCCTTCTCAAGAAAACACCAACACTGAGACAAAACAGGCTACCTCAACCTTCATTTCTTCTAAGAAAGCAAGTCTTTTTTTCCTTCCTTTTTTTTTTCTTATTTTTTTTCACAGTACTAAACTGTGTTGTGCCTTGCAGTTTGTGGGCTGGGATGGCATGTGTCTTATTTTTCTTCTTTTTACCCTTCAGTTCTGTTAGGACTGACTGCCAGGCACAAAGCTCCCCACTGATTAAGGTGAGCTAAAGGTACACTGCATTTTCTACGTGCCAAAACTCCTGGTAAAAAGGACTTTCTGAGCTGCCTGCAAGCAGGGCTCTAATGAGGCCCCAGAGGAGTTGGGGAGGCCATCACTTTTCCTTTGCTGCAGAGGAATCATCAGCATTTCAGGGTTGTTAGTACCCAAAACCCACTGATGCAAATCATTCAAGTTCTTGCATCTAAAGAATCACAGCTTTTTGGAGCAGAAAGACAGCTTAACAACTTTTCACTGGCTGTGTTAGTTTTGCTGCTCAGGGAACTGAGGTTCAACATAGATAAGAAAACTTTGCAAAGATTAACCAGCCTTCAGAATGGGGCTGAAGGAATTGGGCAGATTGCTCAGTGGTTAAAGGCTCTACCATGCAAACTGCTGACTAAGGTTTGATTTCCCAGTACCCACGGAAGCCACATGCACAAGGTAGCACATGCATGTGGAGTTCATTTGCAGTGGCAATAGGCCCTGTCATACCCATACCCATACTTATTCTCTCTCTCTGTCTCTCTCATCAATAGTAATACTTTAAAAATAAAAAAATGGGGCTTAAACCCTCTTGTCTGTGCCTCTTCCTAGTAATAATATCAATAATGATCATAATGGCTAATTTGATTGTGCACAGTGCTGATAGCTTAGAATTTTACATGTCTTATGTTATTTAGATCTTAAAACAGCCTTCAATCATAGCTATGATCATCAATGCTGTGTGGCAGATAAATTAGGGTATAATATGCTACTTACTTAAGGTCAAAGAGAATATATAAATTACATTTCACAGACTAAAATATAGATCTATTATACCAAAGAATGGGTGAAGCATCTTTATGCTGTTCTTCCCCTATTTGAGTTTTAAAATTATATCTACATATGATATGTACATACCTGTGTGAGTAAAAATTACTCAGTAGGAGGGCTTTTCATACTGTAGGTCATGGTTTCAAATATATGGAATAGGGACATAAGGGCATGCCGCTAAGGGTTGCATTGTCAATATTTACACCTAGTTATTGAAAATTTCCTTAGGATTCATTGTGTGGGACACAATCTATGAAACAGGGAGGCCAGGAGAGGAAGAGTTCATTTGGATTACTCCAATAAGAGAATGGAGGAAGTAGGAGCAAGGAGGTTACATAAGTTATGATGCAGATACATCAAAAGCCTTAGTTAATCCTCAGGTTTATAAAGCTGTATGTTCTGTATGCTTAGGACAGAATGATAGAGGTCCCTCAGAGCTACTGAACTTTGAGACAGTGGGCTGAGCCATCATATGCCATGCACATATTAGTATTTATATGCAGCTTGTATCTAAAGAGAAAGATGTAAACTTGAGTGTTGCTCTTTGGCTGAAGACCGGTTCTGGAGAGAAACCCAACTTTGAACCATCAGTATTTGCAAGAGTTGGGATATCAAGTGCTCCCTTCTGGAGAGAACCTAGCATGGCCCATTCTTTATGTGGCACACACCAACTAGTATTATATACTAGTGTTTGGAAGCAACTGTTGACATTCTTACCCTCTATCAAGGAATAGCTAATGAGAAAATGTGATCTTCATCTCTTTGACTGGCTTCAGGGTTGAAGTGGGTAGTTAGGATTGCCTCTCCTTTCTTTCTCTTGTTCTCTGTATCATTCCAGAGTCCTTTTGGATGGCATTTCCTGTCTTCCTTTCATTGTGTAACTCCCAGAGGAGTATAGTGGGTGAGGTTGTAGATGTATTGGAGAGAGAGAGCTATGAGAACTCTGTGCTTGAAGCTTTTGGATGAGCCTAAGATTACCCTGAAAAACAATCAACATTTTAAAAGTGGCCATTGTACCTCTATCAGCCTGAAAATGTCTGGGCAGTGTGAACATAAGGGGTCATTGTGTTAACCCATCCTCTCCCGTATTTCTTTTTCTATAGAGTAGTGTTTTTTTTTAAATCTGAGGTGAACATATATTATATTATATATGATGTTTATTGAAGATTCAGACATTATAAATTATCAGCAAGCAATAAAGTTTTTGGTATTAGAAGTGGGCAGCAATGGCAAACCTATGTCTGGAACATGAATCAGTTTCTGCAAAGATCAATGATAGTATCCTACAAAATGAAAGGATGATGCTTCAAGCAGCTTCTTAGCAAGTAGTTTATATCAAGGGCACTTGTAATTACCTTCACATTGCTGGGACCTGACCAGAGCAGCTGATGGAAGGAGAGGGTTTGTTTTGGCCTACAGACTCAAGGAGAACTTGTAGCATGGCAGGAAAAGGATGGTAGAAGAGAGGCTGACTTTCACATCTTGCAACAGCAGTTAGCAAAAAGCTGCAAGAGTTAGGTAGCTTTGCTAACAGGGAGCTCTCATGGCTTTAATACCCCTAAGCCTTCCTCCAGCAACACAGCCACTCCCACAAAGTTCTATCTCTAAAATTGCCATCAGCTGGGGACCAAGTATTCAAAACACATGATGCTGTGGGGGCCATTCATTCAAACCCATCACAAGGCCCAAAATACTAGTCTCTTCATGCCAGGTTTGCATAATTTAGATGAAAGATGATGTTGTAGTCAGCCACAGGCCACTGGGATGAATCTTCAAACCAGGCACAATTTAGGAGAGGAAAGTATTTATTGAACCTACAGATTGAGGGGAAATTCCATAACAGTGAAAGAGGCTGGCCCTCTTTCACAAGCCCAAGCAGAGAGAAAAACCCATCACCTACATCACACACAGAGAACAGGGAACAGGCAGGAGGGCAAAGGAGAGACTCTCTTCCCCTTTATATACGGTGGGGTCTTGCAGCCCTACCTCAGACTTAATGGCTTCCCGAGTCTCTGGAATTTCCTTCCTGCACTGCCTACATAGGAAAGGATGTTTACTTCTAGTTTCTTTGAACTTCTTTACATCCTACCCCCTACTGAGAGGCTACCTTCTTATAAACATCCCCAGAGACCCACCCAAGACTTACTAAAAAGGTCAAGTTGACAACAAAAGCTAACCATCAAAGATGAGATTAGATATTACATTTGTTGTTGTCTCTTTGACAAAATATCTATGGTTCTTGAAAAGTTTTATCTATTAATGGAGGGAATGTGCGGTGGCCCTAACATTATAGAACTGGTCACATTACACAGTCATGAAGGGGAGAGTGATTAATACTGGCACTCAGTTAAACTTTTATTCAGTCCAAGCTCCAACCCAACAGGACAGTACTACCCACATTCAGGGTGTGCCTTCACTCCTCAATTAATTTTCCCTGGAAACTCCCTCAAAGACATACTGTAGGTGGTGTTCTAGGTTATTTTCAAATACAGTAAAGCTAAAAGAACGAATATTAACCATCACAAAGAATATGTATGGGGGCCAATCTGAAGTCTCTGTGTTGCTACTGCAGCTTATGAACAGCGATATTCTCCCACCATGATGAAAAAAAAAAAAACTGGCTAATGCCAGCTTGCAGGGTCTTCCCTCCACCCATTATTTCTTTTTTTTCCTTTTTAAATCACATGACGTCATATTGAGAAGTCTGTATTGTGTGTTCTTCAGACACCCTGTCCCTCATCCATAAAGATTTCCTCTTTTATTTTTCTGATCAGTTATTCAGGCCAGCCATAGCCATCCTCAGTGTTCTGTGTTTTCTCTTTGCATAGTCATGTTTTATTTTTTTTACTATCAACGGTGATCTAAAAACATATGGAAATTCATTACATGCAATAGACAATTCATTAGTTTTAAATTGTGTGCTCTTCTGAGTAATGTGATGAAATCACATGGAATATTTCTAAAGCTGACTCAGGACATGAGTCATCCTTTGCCTGGTATTTTCACATTGTGTACCTGACTCAGCTGCTCCCCTCATAGCCTTGTCTAGGTTATTGAGCTAGTGTGCTCTTCTGTAATGCATATGTCCTTTTAGGGTATATTACAGCACTAGGTGGAAGAGTTCTATCCTCAGACAAGATCATAAATGTACACTGTTTTCTTCAGGAAAAATATAACTACACCATTTATAATACAAAGTCTATGCAATTTAAATTTCAAAACAGACTGTGATATGTATTTCATGTATATAATATATAGATATATGAAAATAATTAATAAAATATTAACAAATGGAATTGTGCAATGTGTTAAGAAAATATAATATCATCATGTAAAGTTTAATCTGAATATTAAACATTCATTACAGCATCAGAATCAATGTTAGTTTGGAAAAAGCACATAGTCGTTTGTACTGAAAAACATCTGATGAAGTTGACTTGTCATTCTTGATTTAATATGCTGATAAAGTAACAATAGAAAGTAATAGAAGACAAACACAATTTAGAAAAAAACAAAACTCCACAAACATTTATATGTTAATCATTAAAGTTAATGTCAAGAAAGAGATAAGGAGACCAAGACCTACTATAGATGAATCTTTATGTTTGACTTAAGAATAGACAAATAAATATATGGTCGACATTCTAGAATCAGAAATACATTTTAGGTTGTGTGAATAAATATCAAAGATGGCATTTTGATTTAGTGGTAGAAGGTTGGTTCATTTAATGGGTGTTATTTGTGTCACATTTGGAGTGAAATAGTGGCGGAACCCTTAACTTTCATTATATAAAAATTAATGCTATATTTATTAAGCATTTAAATATCAACAAAATAAGGACTTCATACATGCATTCAACAGGCAACATACGAAATTTAGCAATAAATAAAACATTCTTAAGCTAGCCACTGAATCATTTTCTAGATAAAACAATATTATCAAACTTTTGTCACAAGGATAATCAAAGGGAAATATGTTGAAGAAGATTTGCAGAATAGGTGACAGGTAAAAGCTCAATAGTGTATAAAGAGTTTCCTTGCCTTCATTTTTCCCCCTGTCCCTCCTTCTTCTCATTACTTTCCCTCCCTCCCTTCCCTTCTTCCTTCCTTCCTTCTTCCCTTCTTTCCACCCCAGCGGTAGGGATTGCACACAAGGCCTTACACATCCTAGATTAGTGCTCTTCCACAAAGACACTTCACTCATCCTTAATTAAATCTTATAAATTGATATTTAAAAGTTATATTTCTATAAAACAGCTCAATTGATGAATGAGCAATATCAGGGGGAAAAGGCTACAGAAGAAGGTAAACCCAGAACAATCAAGGAGAAATATGATGACTAGTCATAGGACAAAAAGAAAGTAGGAGCTTATTGTTCACTCCCATGCTCTCTAAATTAGTTTAGCCATGTTTATATTCATGACATAGTAAAAGTAAAAATGTCATTTGCTTGAGAAGTCAAAATATGAATACTTTCACTCTTTTAAAGCAGCCCTAGTGTTTTGTATTAAAATATAAGTATTGGGGCTCTAGAGGTGTCTCATCAGTTAAGGTACTTGTCTATAGAGCTTAAAGATGCAGGTTCGATTCTCCAGTATCCACGAAAAGCCAGATGCAAAACATGGCACATGCATCTGCAGTCCACTTACAGTGGCTGGAGCCCCTGGCACACCCATCCTCTCTGTCTATCTCTCTTCTGTCTTTCCCTATTTGCCAATAAAAATTAAAAAATTAAAATATATGAATACTGGATATTACATGTATTTTCATTTGGGTGGACTGTTCTATATAAATTATAATATGTTTGTGTGTTTTACATGGTACCTCTCAATATTAAATATATTTCACACATTTTCATGCAGTTACTCATGTATGTTTAAAATGTGGTATTGGAACTGTCCATGTTAATGTGAGATATTATGTCAGGTGTTACTGACCAAGAGTAATTGGTTGCAGAAGACACAATGCATGCATATTTAATAGATCATTGACAAAACTTCTGTGTGCATAAATATTTGTGTATGGGTATATATGCAGATATATGTTTATATGAGAAAAGAGAAATTATGGGAGACTACCGTTTGTTAAGATGGAAGGACTAGGTAGGAACTAGTGCCAGAGTGATATGTATAGATGGAGAAAAGAGTAAAGAGATAATGACGGAAAAGCAGTTTTGAAAAACTAGCAAAATACGGAGTATTTTTAATAAATAACATGAGACAATGAGATAATTTCCCATGTTGTGAAAGTGGATTTGTTGGCTGACTGCTAATAATAATCATCTAAGTGAAGTCCTTTGAGAAGAAGTTGTAGGCAAGTCAAACCCCATAAAAATACAGAAAATTGCTTTGGCCACATGGAAGAGTCTAAATTGGAATCCCATCAGAATTTGGAGAAATTATTAAGTAGCTTTCGGGCCTGACATGGTGGCTCATGCTTATCATTTCAGTACTATGGAGGTTTAGGTAGGAGAATTACTGTGAATTCAAGGTCAGCTTGAACTACAGACTGAGTCCTGGGTCAGCCTGGGCGACTTTGCCTTAAAGAAAGATAGGTATCTATTTGTAAATTTTTAAACAAATAATAGACATAATTTTAGTGTGGGATAATAGCCCCCAAATTTCCATGAGTGGCTGGATAGTGGGTGTTGAAACCATTATTCCTAACTGGGAATACCCTTCTCTCCTAGAGCATGTATCACGTTTTATATGGTGTTTGGACTCATGTAACCTTTCCAAAGACAGCTTGGCAGAGGCTTCCATCCTCATTGTACCAGCTCCTCCCTAAGAAACCTGTGTGATGTCTAGACTTCATGCCATTTTCATAATGTCATTAATTCAGCACAGGGGTTGGAGTAGGATCCCTATAACCATTTTTTTTGACAAAAAACCCTCCAGGGACTCTTTAGGACTTGGTACAAGTCATATATCTCGAGAAATTCTCATTTAGTTTTTATTTTAGTGTAGATATTTACTGTAGTTAGTAGTCAGAGTGTTCAGAAACTGTTATATGTTTGTAAATAAAAGCCACCAGGTAGGGTTAGATGGAGGAGGATATACAGCTGATTGGGGATGGGGAGGGGGGAATTGGGGAATTTGGGATAACAACGCATGGTTTGCCCACTAAATAATGTAACTCATTATGGACAATAAATATATATTTAAAAAAATAAAATAAAAATAATATAAAATAAAAGTGGCTGCAGATAATAAAAAAGCCACCAGGAAGAAATCTATACATTTGTACATTTTCCAGTGCTCCAGAAATGAAAATGTAAATATTACATAATAAGGAAAATATGATGACATCTGCTCAGTGAAGGATTTAACAAGGTGATCCGAAAGGGGACAAAGGATCTTTCAACTTCATGTTCTTATGGCCAGGCGTGTTCTCTTTTTGATTGGTTTATTATATAGTGTTACATCATAAAGTTGTGAGCTCATAGCATAATTTATTGAGAAGAGATTCTTTTTTTTTTAATTTAAGCCACAGTTTAGACATCATTGTTCTTTACCTTTTTAAAAAATATTTTATTTATCCGTTTTCAAGCAGAGAAATACAGAGAGAGAGAGAGAGAGAGAGAGAGAGAGAGAGAGAGAGAGAGAGAGAGAGAGAGCACCAGGGCCACCACTATGTGGGTCTGGCTTATGTAGGTGCTGGGGAGTTGAACCTGGGGCCTTAGGCACTAGAGGCAGGTGCCTTAACCACTGAGCCATCTCTCCAGCCCTTATTGAGAATGCATTTCCCCTTTCAATGCCAGCCTGACCTCCCATGTCAGTTCCCCCAATTTATTTTATGCCTTGTGGTCTGTGATCAATACAGAAAAATCAGTTTGTGTTCTCTCTGACTCATGTGTTCCTCTAGTTCCTGATTAATTTAGTCTCGATGAGTCCATGGGCTCCTTTATCGCAGATTGAAAGTTTAACTTGAACTTGTCTGCCAACTATGATTAAAAATCATTAGAGAAAAAAGCACTTCCTTGTATGTTGTTTTAGCAGTCTTTGAACTTGGTAGCTTTTAGCTTAAAGAACTCTTAGGTTTGGTTAGACCACTGCATTGCTTCTCTTCCCAGCATTGATTCCCACATTATGACCCTGTTTCTTCTGGCTTAGGTGTTTCTGACACCTAACAGGGAAAACTGACTCCATAAAGTCATTTTTGAATAAACTACGATGCAATTGCTTGTTTGACGATTGTTGATAGGTGAGCAGTTATGTGACAAAAGTGCTTTGAAGATGATTTATATCTATACATAAAACATAAGACTATATCTAGGAAAAATTAGAAAATAACAAAGTAACATTTGGAATCTTGGGTGTGTTAATAATCCATGGAATATTCCACTAAATTAATTCAAATCATTTTATATGATAAATGTCAGCTTATTCATGATACTTCTTATTTTCTATGAATGTATATTACATTATCTTCATTCTCCAGTTTGGAGCTCAGAGTATATTCTTCTAACATATAAAAAATTTTTATTTATTTGCAAGGAGAGAGAGAGAATGAGAGAGAGAGAGGGAGAGAGAGAGAGAGAGAGAGAGAGAGAGAGAGAGAGAGAGAGAGAGAGAGAGAGAGAGAATGAGCATGCCAAGGCCTCCAGCCACTGCAAGCTGGACTTCGTGCATATGACTTTATGACTTTACATGAGCACTGGGAATCAAACCTTAGTTGTTAGGTGTTGCAGGCAAGCACCTTAACCACTGAGCCATCTCTCCAGTCCTGTTGTAACATTTCAAAGACTTTGTAAGGAAACAGAGACAAACATTGACACCAGAACACTGAGACCCAAACTGCTAGTGTGATTGGGTCATTTTGAATGTTCTCTGAAAATCTTTGGCTACAGAGATTAACATTCCTCAGTAATTCCTTTTTTGCTAATTTTAAACATTGTTTTTTGATGACATTGTCATTTTATATCCATCCCCCTGTTCTCTTTTATTATAGGCTCCCTCTTCCCACTTCCTGTATTTTCCCCATGTGCAGTACTTAGAAATTCATACTAAATATTTAGTTATTAACTAAAGAGTAATGGCTGTCATCCCTTCATATTTTTTTTCTTTAAAAAACTGAAAATTCATTTCTTTCATCTGTAATGTATACGTTAAAGAGGAAAATATAAACTCATAAGGGAACTGTTTTAAAATTTTTAATGTGTGAATAAATCAATAGGAAAAAAATTGAGAACCCTTTTACACACTCTTTAAGCAATACATATCATTAACAAATTTCCTTTGACAGCTGCATTGTGGCCCAGTCATGATAGATGGAAGAGGTCATTGTTACCATTTTATGATAGCTCACTTCATCATCCCTAAACACTTTGTGGATTAAACTCGCATCAAAAGACAAACTCTCTCTGGCAATTACCCACTATTTTAATGGTCTGATTTATCTTCGTAAGATTTTGAAGTTCTTCACTTGGAATAGTGACACACTTGACATGTGCACCACACAAAACTTATCTTGAACCTGTGGTGTCTCCTCATCACTGGAGTATGAAATTAGCATCTTCGAATGATTCATAAAGGCTGTCTTTATTCCTCACCTTTACACTCAGTGTTGCAGTCAGCTTTCTAGTTGCTGCACAGAAAGAACCCAAACAAAAGCGGCTTATAGAGGAATGGGTTTATTTGGCTTACGGACCCAAGGGGAGACTCCATTCTGGCAGGGACAACAATGGCATGAGCAGAGGGCTGGACATCACCTCTGCCACAGCACTGCAAACAGCGGCAGGAAGGTGTGCCAAATACTGGCAAGGGGAAGCTGGCTTATAACCCCCATAAGCCTGCCCCCAACAACACAGCTCTATTGAGGTTCTAATTTCCAAATTGCCTTCAGCTGAGTATTGATCTATCAGAACACATTCATTTGTTTGTGGGGGACACCTGGATCAAACCATGACACTCAGTAACATTGACATTTTGCCTTCCATATTTTCCCTGAATTTGTTGTTTTAATTTATAAACTTACAGAGGCTTTGAAACTATTTTATTTTTTTCCTATTCATATCTCATTCTTTATCCCAAGAGTTACAACTATTTAGATTTTACTTGAATCTGTCCATCCCCTGGGTTATATAGTTTTTGGATGTCTTATAAATGATATTGTATTCTATTTTTCTTCAGTGTGCTTTTTCAATTTTATATATATTTAAAGATTTGATTGTGTGGATGTGTGCAGTGAATTTTATTCAGTTTTTTGGACTGCAATTACTCATCAACCAAATCCCTCACATTGTACATAGCTACTTGCTTGTTGAAGGATGTTGGTTAGTTTCCTGGTTTCATTATGGTTGGTCCTTAGTGTTATTGCAATGGTTTTTGCGCACGTCGAGTGGTGAACAGTGTCATGTTGCTTGTATGTGTGTCCAGGAGGAGGAGTGCTCTAGGCCTTGAGGTTTATAAAATGATAGATATGTTGTCCCAAAGGGTTAAGATAGCTATTGCAGTGAGGATAAGAAAACTCAGTTTCATTAAAGCCACCACTTGCATTATCAACAATTTTCACTTTCTGCCAATAATTTTACTTTGTGAGGTTATTTTTTGTGTGTAACATTTGACACTCCTCTTTTGACCTTCAAAATTCTACATGATAGATTGTCAATTTAATATAAACTGTTAAATTGAAAAACTAAAAGGTTCAAGCATATTGATGGAAAGATAAACTGCATGAAAGTCTTACATTGTGAATGCAAACATAAATGAAATCCCACCTTAGTATATGCCACTATAAAGAAGAATGCCTGATTATAGCCTTCATATTGCTTGATGACTTGGAGTCATGTGGTGTTTTCATTTATCCCCTGGATAGCTTGGCATTGCAATAATTATGTAGCTTGGACAGAGAGATGGAAGAGAGTTATCGGCATGCAGGAGTGTGTAATTAGGGAGGTAGGGAGGTAGAATTTTGGGGATTTTCTGCTTGTTATGCATGTAATTTTCCACATGTACACTTCTCAGTCTTGCCATTCAACCTGCTCACAGGACAGTTGGTATAAGAGGAGTGCTCACCCTGCTTGTGTAAAGATGGGTTGATAGAATCCACATGAATTATAATGAATATTAGTATTTTGGGGAATGATATAATCCACATAATAAATCCCCAACAAACTTCCATGACTAGTGTCCAGATGATTTTCTACTCCTGGAGAAATGGGCTAAGTGTAAGGAAATAGCAATAGAGAAATGAGAGCCAAGGTTAGACAAATACATCCGTTAGGATCAAGTCATGGGTCACAACAACACATGTGGTAAGAAAGGAAGTATAACTCAGCTAGAACTGTAAAAAGGGAAGCCTTTCAGTTTGAGACTGAAAATGCTTATTTTTTTTTTCCATTCATGTACTACTTTAATGGAAAGACAGATGAGGAAGTATCTGTGAAGGCAATTTTGGGACAATATCTACATACAAATAGAAATGAACTGAGGAATACAAGATCACAGATTCACCTGTCTCTTTCAAGTTCATATTTCCTTGAACATGAGAGGCTGCCAGCCCATCAAAGGGGTGTGTTTTGCTGACTGTGCACTTCCCTAGTTCTTAGAAACATGGCTCCCTGGAGGAGCAATGTTGTAGAAGCCAAGTTTCCCTAATTGAATGTGCTGCATGACAGGTCATGCAGGTCCAGATTTTATGTGTGTAGTTCTAGAAGGCTCTCTGCCAGGTCATTCTGTCAGCTCTTCCTAGCAAATAGAGCAAATGCTGTGTGGAAACGGGACACAATGCATTTCTGTTTAGTTGGCATCAAGGGGATTTTCATTGCATGTAGGTGTTGTTTTCGTCCTACTCACTTTCAGTCATCTTGTATAATCACTCTCTCCATCCTTTTTTTCAGAGTCTTAAAGGTAAAGTAGCTGTCACATGATCCACTGGGGTGACAAGAGGACATGATAACCTAGACTCTACAAAAAGCAGCAATGGAATTTTAGTGTGTTTTTCTATGGAATTTTCTATGGAATTGCTGCCTGTGTGTTATTATTGTAGATGATTAATTGAATTGTTTTCTTTGTTTATTGTCATCCTACAAGGAACTTAAGTGTTTTAAACTGATAAAGGAGGTGAATAAATACTCTAGGAGAGAGACATATAGCCCAACTCCAAGTCTAGAATGGGCTCCTGAGCACACTTTGTTAATTGAGTGATAGTAAACCAATAATATCACTGCCCTAGCACTAGTTTCCTTCTCTGAAAATGGGTATAGTCATGTTATCTCTTTCATAGGTCTCTTGGGAGGATAAGTGAACTCAGTGCTGGACAAAATGACCATGGAAATTAGCTTTATAATACTTTAAAATATACTTCTTAGCAACAATATTTAGTCTTAAATACTTTTAATAAATGAAATATTGAAATTTCAAACTAATAATCATTCTCCAAATAGTATTTTAAGATTTTGGTCTTTTTAAAATATATTTTATTCGTCTATTTGCAAGCAGAGAGATACATACAGAGAGAGAGAGAGAGAGAGAGAGAGAGAGAGAGAGAGAGAGAGAGAGAGAGAGAGAGAGAGAGAGTATATGCGTGCCAGGGCCTCCAACCACTGCAAATGATTTCCAGACACATGTGCCACCCTGTGCATCTGGCCTATGTGGACCCTGGAGAATAGAACCCCGGTCCTTAGGCACTAGAGTCAAGCGCTTTAACCTCTGAGCCATCTCTCCAGACCAAGATTTGGGTCTTAACTGTCAACATTCATCCAGGGATACAAAGATCCTGATTTATGATGAAGCCTATCCCTGGAAGATTCTGGGGTGAGAGGAAAAACATCTTTGTATCAATTGAAATCAGTGTAAGGCTTTCTCTTTAAAAATATTAGAGAAGAGCCACTCATATGCTCCTTAAAATGTAAATAATTAACTTTTTAATGTAATAAAAGTAATATTGAAAATATTTACAAAGGAGTAAGTCACTGTCCGGTCAATACAGGCAAGAACTAGTATAATTACCCCAGCTGTTTCATGGACACCTGGATTAATCTCAACCTAGAATATCATGAAGGATGGCTTGGGTAGTGGCTAAAAATCTTTGACAAATTTTGGTGTTTGTAGTTCTTAGTCCCTGTAGAAACCCTATCTTAGTTTTTGTTTCTTTCCTTCACTCCAGCCAGAGAAAAGAAAAAATGCTACCTAGGACCTGAATGCCCACACATCCTTTCTTTTATATGATAAAATATGTATGCTTTCAAAATGTCCCCATAACAATTAAGCATTATTCAAATGGTCCAGTAAAGTGGAGCCTGTCAACAATGGACATTAAACAAGACAGATTAAATAGGAGGCCTTCCTTTGGTTCTTTCTGTTAAATATGTCTCAAAGCAAACCTACTACTAAGTAAAATAATAGGTCACTGCACTGCCCTTGCAAATAATTGAGCTCATTGAGAGCAAAATTTAGCTAAACTTCAGCATTCCTGGCTTTCTTGGCTTGTCATAAAACTCTAATGACACTGCTTTTTCAATGTAAAATTAGCAGGTTACGTAACCAGAATAATGCCATTCTTGTTGGACTCACCAAAGTATTTCCCAAACAGTTTCTAATTACTCTGCAACATCTCAAGTAAGTACCTGCCCTCCCAGCACATGTGAAAAGCCTTGTAGATTGGTATTGGGAGTTTTAATCACATTACACTGCTCAGATGGGTGAGAAAGCCTGCTTCCTATATTTCTTTTTTTTTTTTTTTAATAATTTATTGTCCATAATGAGTTACAACATTTAGTGGGCAAACAATGAGTTGTTATCCCCAATTCCCCACTGCCCTCCCCTCCCCCCTCCACTGGATAACCTCCTCCATGGGTCATCTGCATCAGTCCTTGTGACAGGGGACCATGGATAGCCTAGTATTCAGCCAGGTTCTCCTGGCCATGCCTCTGGATAATCTCCCCCACCACGGCTCTTACAATCTTTCCGCCCCCTCTTCCGCATAGTTCCCTGAGTCGTGGTGGATGAGTATTAAGGCTGCTTTAAGGTTGTGAGCTTAGAGGTCTTTGTGTCGACATCATTG
>PVHP010012115.1:0-12265 GCA_004024765.1 Zapus hudsonius
AGGGGTTTTTCAATCTAATTAACATTTTCAAAGAATTCTTTGATTTATCTATTTTTTAATCATTTTCTTGATTTCCAATTCAGACGAGATCAGGCGCGTTCAGGGTGGTATGGCCGTAGACCTTGATTTCCAATTCATTAATCTCAACTTTGATTTAAATTATTTCCTTTCTTCTTGCGCTCCTCGGGTTAGTTAGCTTTTTCCATCTGTTCCAATGATCTTAGGTGGGTGGTTAGGCGATTGATTTGAGACCTCTCTGTCATTGATATGAAGGCATTCTGTGCAATGAACTTTCCCCTCAGGACTGCCTTCATTGTGTCCCACAAGTTCTGATAAGATGTGTTATCGTCATCATTTATTACTAGGAAATTCTGAATTTTCTGTTTTATTTCTTGGATGACCCAATCATTTTTTAGGAATGAATTATTCAGGCGCCAGTACGTTGTGCATTTTCTGGATCCTGTTCCATTGTTAATTTCTCCCTTTAATGCATTATGGTCTGATATGATGCAAGGAACTACATCAATCTTCCTGAATTTGTTTAGGGAAGATTTGTGTCCTATGATGTGATCAAGTTTAGAAAAAGTCCCATGCGCTGCTGAGAAGAATGTATATTCTGTGTCTTTGTGGTCCTCTTTAGTGGGGTTATTGGTAATAACTGTGGAGTCATGAATGCACCAGTCAATTCCTGTGGAGAGGACAATGCCTCACAGTACATCTTCCCAGTATATGGCTTTTCTATTTTTCTGCACCCTCTTCTGTAATGTCTCCTGAGCATTGGATATTGTGCAAGAAGTGTCCTTTCTTATTGATCTTCCTGAAACCCCTTATTTTCTGCTTTGATAAGATTTGAATCTCCTCAGTGTCTACCACCATCTCCTTGGAGAAGGTTCTCTGACTAGCCATGAGAGTAGCACTCATGTTTAATTCACCTCTTCTTCTGTAATGCTTTCTTGTCCCTGGTGGTGTGTGATGGAGATGTTTTTTTTTCCTATCTTACTTCTTGGGCTAAGATTTTAAGTACTATGTTGAAGAGCAGTGGTGAGTGTGTATATATACCCCTGTCTTGTTCCCCATTTCAGAGTTTTAGGTCTTATGTTGAGGTCTTTGATCCATTTGGAATTCATTTATTTTATTTATTCATTTTCAAGCAGAGAATACACACACACACACACACACACACACAGAGAGAGAGAGAGAGAGAGAGAGAGAGAGAGAGAGAGTATACCAGGGCCACCACCTTGTGGATCTAGCTTATGTGAGTACTGAGGAATTGAACCAGGGCCTTAGGCACTGGAGGTAAGTGCCTTAACCACTGAGCCATCTCACCAGCCCCTGGAGTTGATTTTTTTGCATGGTGAGAGGAGTAGGTCTAGCTTCATTTTTTTACATGTATTTATCCAATTTGTCCAGCACCATAAGTAGAAGATACTATCTTTTCACCAGTGAACATTGTTGGCACCTTTGTCAAAAATCAAATAACTATAGTTACTTAAGCTAAGAGTAGTATCTTCAATTCTGTTACATTGGTCTGTCTGTTTTTGTACAAGTGACATGCTGTTTTTGTTAATATGGCTTTGTAGTATATCTTCAGATCAGGAATGGTGACATCTCCTGAGGAGCTTTTTTTCCTAAGGAAAGTTTTGGCTCTCTGGGGTCTTTTGCCATTCCAAATAAATATTGACATTATTTTCTATATTTGTAAAGAATGAAGCTTGGATTTGCATTGGCATTTCATTGAATCTGTAAATTGCCTTTGGAAGAATTTCCAGTTTTACAATATTAATTCTACCTATCCAGGAGTATGGAACATCTTTCTATCTTTTTACATCCTCAATTTCCTTCTTGAGCATTTTTATGTTTTCATTATACAAGTCTTTACATCCTTGGTTAGTGTTATTCATAGGTTTTTAAATTTTTTGTGTATCTATTGGAAAGGGGACAGTCTCACTGATTTCTTTTTCTGTATGCATGTCATTTGCACATGGGAAGGCTAGTGATTTCGGTGTTTCAATTTTTTTTTATCCTGCCACTTTGCTGAAGGAATTTTATCACCTTCAGGAGTTTACTGATACTATCCTTTGGGTCTGTTATGTATAGGATCATGTCATATGATAGTTTTTCTTTATCCTTTCCAATTTGTATTCTTGTTTTGTCTTTTTCCTGTCTTATTGATTGGGCTAGGATTTCAAGCACTATGTTGAAGAGCAGCAGTGAGTGTGTATACCCCTGTCTTGTTCCTCATTTTTCATGGAAACTCTTTGAGTCTTTCCCCATTGAGTATTGTTTTTGCTTTAGAAATTTTTATATGGCCTTTATTATGTTGAGATATAAGCCCCCTATGCCCAGTTTCTCCAGCATTTTGTTCATGAAATGATGTTGAATTTTGTCAAAGGCCTTTGCACATTGATTGAGATGATCATATGTTTCTTGTGGTAAGTTTATTAATATGGTGGATTACATTAACTGACTTCCATATGTTGAACCATCCCTGCATCCCTTGGATGAAGCCTACCTGGTCAAAATGGATAATTCTTTTGATGTGTTGTTGGATTCGGTTTGTGAGGATTTGGTTTAGAATCTTTGCATCTAAGTTCATCAGGGATATAGGTATAGGTTTTTCTTTCTTCTTGTATCTTTATTTGGTTTTAGTATTAGGGTGATGGCATCTTCATAGAAGGAGTTTGGAAGCAGTCCTTGTTCTTCAAATACAAAAAATACTTCAGACTGACTTGTTTCAGTTGTTAGATGAGGGTTTGGCAAAATTTGGATGAAAATCCATCAGGTTCTGGACTTCTCATTTTGGGGAGGTTTTGGTTATATTTTCAATCTCAGTTAATATGATTGATTTATTTAGGAGCTTTTCCTGCTCCGGGTTTAATTTTGGTAGTTGGTAGGTATCAAGGATTTCACCCATTTCTTCCAGATTCTCAAATTTTGTGGAGTAGAGGTTTCAGAAGTATGATCTGATATTTCTGCCAATTTCATTGCAGTCTGTTGTGACTTCTGCCTTTTCATTTTTGATTTTACTGATTTGGGCCTTCTCTCTCTCTCTCTTTTTTTTTTTTGGTTTTTGTTTAATTAGATTGCCTAGGGGTTGGTCAATATTGTATACTTTTTCAAAGAACCAGCTCTTTATTTCATCTATTTTTAAAAAATATTTTATTTATTCATTTTCAAGCAGAGAAATACAGAGAGAGAGAGAGAGAGAGAGAGAGAGAGAGAGAGAGAGAGAGAGAGAGAGAGAAAGAGAGAGAGAGAGAGAGAGAGAGAACCAGGGCCACCACGTTGTGGGTCTGGCATATGTGGGTAGTGGGGAATTGAATTGGGGCCCTTAGGCACTGGATGCAAGTGCCTTAACTGCTGAAACATCTCTCCAGCCCTATTTCATCTATTTGAAAAAAATTGTTTTCTTAGTTTCCATTTCATTGATCTCAGCTCTAATCCTAATGATTTCTTTTTTTCTTAAGCTCCTAAATTTGGATTGTTCTAGTTTTTCTAATGCCTTTAAGTGGGTGGATAGGATTGAGATCTCTCTGTCTTTGATATGAAGACATTTAGTACTATGAATTTTCCCTTTAGGTCTGCCTTCATTGTGTCCTACAAATTTTGGTATGTTGTATCTTCATTATCATTTAGCTCAAGAAAATTTTCAATTTAATTTTTTTTCTTGAATAACCCACTTATTGTTTAATAGTATATTGTTCAGCCTTCAACATTTGGTGTATTTTCTGTTGTTCCTCCCATTGTTAATTTCCAGCTTCGACTTTTTCTGGTCTGATATAATGCAGGGGGCTACCTCAGTCTTCTTGAATTTATTGAGGCCTGTTTTATGTCCTAATATGAGAATGATCTGTGGGCTTCTGAGAATGTATATTCTGTTCTTTTGTGATGGAATGATCTGTAGACAAACATCTGTTAGGTGTAGTTGATCTATGGTGTTGTTATGGTTTGTTACTTCCCTACTGATCTTCTATTTGGGCAATCTGTATAGAGATAATAGTGATCTATTAAAGTCTCCTACTAGAATAGAAATGGAGTTTATTTCTGTTTTTTTTTCATATTTATTGCCAATAATTAGATACACTGTATGAGCCATTCTTATGATTTCCTATTTCCCTCCTCCCTATACCCACACTGCTGAGGGCCCTCCTATGTTGATTTGCTGGACCAGTCCATGGAATAAGGGGTTATTGATTGTAGTAGATGTGGCCAGTTTTATTCCCCTACCATGCCTCTTATAATTGTTCCACCACCTCTTTTGCTCAGATCCTTGGAGTCATGGTGAGTGAGTTTTAGGTCTGTTTTACTGTTGAGGTCTTAAGAGTCTCTGGATTTCTGTTTTGCATTGTGTTGAGTATCCTCAGTGTCTGTCTCTATTATTCTTTCACAGGTTATTTGACTTGCTGGGTGATAGGTCTCTCGCTCTTCTTGCCACTTCCTCAAATGTTTCATTTGGGCTCTATATCATAAGTTAGGGGTGATTCATCTCCTGCCTGGGTGACAGGAAACATCTCTGGTCCTGTTGGTGGAATTGTACTGTCCATTGTTCTCGCTGGCTTCTGAAACATACAAACAGAATCTCCAACTGAGAGTGATATCAGTATAGGTTAAATGAGAAAAACTTTGTTAATCTGTTGAGTATCTAATGTGTATAGCCTCTTTGTAGCTCTCTGGTTAGTGGAGTTTCCTCTTGGAGCCCAGGTTCTTGGTCCTCATAAGGATCCTGATAAGGGATTACCATGGATCCTAGTTCCAGTTAAAGGTTACTTGCTTCTGAGCAGATCTCTTAGCCAATTAATAAGCCATTGATTACCCAACTAGGTTTAGTGCCACTATTACATGCATGAGAACGTCTTGGTGTTTCTGGTCTCTTCATCATTCTCATTGCAACATTCATTGTTGTATATCAACAATCGCTACTTTCTTGGAATATTTTTGGCCAGTTTCCCATGGAAAGTCATGTAGCACATTCCAACTCTACACATGCTGTCATTTGGGGGCTGGGTACTATTCTTGATTAAGCAGGGTCTCTCAGTGTTGTATGATGACAATCTGTGGTATCTTCAGCAATAGGGTCTTACCTTTTGCCTGGGGGGTATTCCAGAGGTTTCACAAAAGCCTATCTTATTTTGGGGGACCTCAACAGCTCAGAGTGGGAAGTAACCAATGACAGTGACAGGGAGTTACAGGCCAGAGAAATTTGTCTTGGGTTAGGCTACCTCCTGTCCTACTCAGAGCCTCTCTTATTAAAATATTTTATTTTATTTATTCATTTTCAAGCAGAGATACAGAGAGAGAGAGAGAGAGAGAGAGAGAGAGAGAGAGAGAGAGAGCACACCAGGGCCACCACCTTGTGGGTCCTGGGGAATTGAAACTGGGGCCTTCGGCACTGGAGGCAAGTGCCTTAACCACTGAACCATCTCTCCAGCCCCTCAGAGCCTCTCTTATCTGACAATGCCCACAGCTTTCTTAAGAGTTTACTTCATGAAAATAAGGCTTCTATGGTATCCTGCCTTGTTGGTTTAGATTGGTGTGTAAGTACTCCCCACCCTCCCCTTCCTTTCCTACCCCAATTTCTTCCAACCCCTTTATGTGTCTCTCAATTCATCTGAAAGGTTTTCTTCCTGTTCAGGCTTAAGCTGGTTAGGAATCACATATGAGGGAGAATATGCAGCACTTAACTCTCTGTTCTTGTGTGAGGTTGCTAAGAATGAACTGCTCAAGGTCCATCCACTTTTAATTTAATTATGTAATTTTTCCTTTCAGCTGCACAGAATTCTATAGTTTATATGTACCACAACTTTGATATCCATTTATCCAGTGATAGGCATTTGGGTTGATTCCATTTCTTTGCTATTATGAATTGAGCTGCTATAAACATGATTGAGCAAATGTCTCTGTGCTTAGGCAAGGAATCTTGATGTCCAGTAAAAGAATGGCTAGGTCCTTTGGCAGCTTTATATCCATCCTATTCAGAAGCATCCACACTGCTTTCCATAGTGGTTATACATGTTTGCAACCCTACCAGCAGTGAATGAGGGTTCCTTTTTCTCCTGCATCCTCACCAGCATCTATTGTTGTTGGATTTTTGAATGATTGCCATTCTGACTGGAGTAAGGTGAAATCTCATTTTGTTTTGATTTGTACTTGCCTGATGATTAAGGATGATGATTATCTTAAATGAAAATTTGCTATTTGTTTTTCCTCCTCTGTGAATTCTCTGCTGAGATCAATGCCCCATTTTAAGAAAATTCTGTTTGATTTTTTTATTATTTTAATTTTTTGAGTTCTTTGTAGGTTTTAGATATTAGGCCTCTGTCTGTAGCATAGATTGTCTCCCATTCTGATGGTGGTCTATGAACTGGCAGTTTGGTGTGTTTGTTTGTACAGAAGCTTTTTAGCTGGATGACATCCTATTGGATAAGTGATTGTTGCACTTCCTGGTCAAGTGGAGATTTCTTCAGGAAGTTTTTCCCTACTATCTCATGGAGGGTTCTCCTATTTTATCTTCTAGGGTTTACAGAATTTCAGGTCTTATATTGAGGTTTTGTGCCCATTAAGAAGAATAGATCTTGTTTCATTTTTTTTTTACATGTGTTCAGCCAATTTGTCCAATTTGTTGAAGATGCTATCTTTTCACCAGTTGATGTTTTTGGTACATTTGTCAAATATGAATGAACTATATTGCTTGAACTTAGGGCAGAGTGTTGTGGTCAGCTTTCTAGTTGCTGTGCAGAAAGAAACCAAACAAAAGCGTCTTGTGGAGAAATGGGCTTATTTGGCTTATGGACTCGAGGGGAGACTCCGTCCTGGCAGGGAAAATGATGGCACGAGCAGAGGGGTGGATATCACCTCTTCCACAGCACTGGAAATAGCGGCAGGAAGGTGTGCCAAATACTGGCAAGGGGAAGCTGGCTTATAACCCCATAAGCCTGCCCCCAACCACACAGCTTCATCGAGGTTGTAAAACCCAAACTGCCATCAGATGAGGATTTATCTATCAGAACAGATTCATTTGTTTGTGGGGGACACCTGGATCAAATCATGACAGTCCGCCCCTGGACCCCACAAAATAATAATCATACATGATGTAAATACAATATGTTCAGCTCAACTCTTAAGTCCCCACGTCTTTCAACTGAGCCATAATACCAAAAATAAACCCGTAATGGCACAGAACATTAACACTACAAAACATGAGGCACAGCAAAAACAGAATGAACCAATACAAGATTTAAAACAAGCAGGGCACCATCAATCTCTAACTCCAAGTTCAATGATTCTAACCAATAACAAGTCTCTTTCTTGGAGATTTGATTCCGCCCCTCCAGCTCGGCTACTCACAGTCCGGGAAAACTTCATCTGGTGCTGGCAGCTCACCTTGGCACCCATCCATAGTCCTGGAATTCTTTGGGTCTCCATTGCAACCCACACTTCATCCTCATGGTGCCATTGGGCTCCATGCAGGAAAACTAGCACACTTGCTTCACACACGATGGCCATTTTTCAAAAACAAAACTATGTTGCAAATCCAATGACCCTCTCTTCTTCCATTTGCCATACTCCACAGAACCAGGTGGGCTACCAACTTGTTAACCCAGGGGGGAACAAAGCATTCAGGCCCTTTACTTCAAAGAGTCTGCATTCATCCTGTTGTTCCAAAGTAGACCAGCTGGCCCAAACTCAATGGCTGTAATCTCTCAAACAATTGCAGGTGAGTGGGCGGCAATTTCAACCCAAAGATCTTTCTTTCTGTGCCATCTCCATCTTCTCACACCAGTCCATCTTTACATCAAGCAACCCTGCACAAGTTCTCAGGACATAGGCAGGCAGAACACAGCAAGCTTCTCATGCAAACTGCTTCTGGCACAGTCCTGACAAAGTTCTTTCTCACCCTCGTAAGCCAAACCTCACAGTCCATAGTTCTCATTACATTCAGGTCTTTAAACTCTGACCAGAATGATCCAATATGCTGTACTTATAGCACTGCAAGGCACCTCTTAGGACAAGCTTTCCAATCTGTCCACATTCCTTCTGCTGATCACTTCCAAAAGCCCCAAACCACAAGATCAGGGTTCTAGCAGCAACCGATGACCCCACGTCCTGGTACCAAAACTGTTGTGGTCAGCTTTCTAGTTGCTGCGCAGAAAGAACCCAAGCAAAAGCGGCTTGTGGAGGAATGGGTTTATTAGGCTTACGGACTCGAGGGGAGACTCCATCCTAGCAGGGAAATGATGGCATGAGCAGAGGGCTAGACATCACCTCTGCCACAGTACTGGAAATAGCGGCAGGAAGGTGTGCCAAATACTGGCAAGGGGAAGCTGGCTTATAACCCCCAAAACCCGCCCCCAACAACACAGCTCTAGTGAGGTTGTAAAACCCAAACTGCCATCAGCTGAGAATTGATCTATCAAAACAGATTCATTTGTTTGTGGGGGACACCTGGATCAAACCATAATGGATGTCTTTCACATCCTGGGTTCATGTTATTAAAAGGTATTTGAGTTTTTTAGGCTATTGAAAATGGGATTGTTTTGCTGGTTTTGTTTTCTGTATGCCTGTCATTTGCATACAGGAAGGATACTGATTTTTATTGTTTATTTTGTATCCTGCCACTTTGTTGAAGGAGTTTATAAGCTTCAGTAATTTAACGGTTCTATCCTTTGGGTCTGTTACATGCAGTATCATGTTGTCTTTAAAAATGGATAGTTTCACTTCTTCCTGCCCAATTTTTATCACTTTTATGTCTTTCTTCTGTGTTATTGCTTGGGATAGGACTTCAAGCACTATGTTGAAGGGCAGTAGTGAGAATGGGCATCCCTGTCTTGTTGCCGATTTTAGTGGGAAGTCTTTCCACATTGTGTATGATTTGGGCTTTAGGAGTTTTTTAATATGATCTTTAATATGTTGAGGTATAAGCTCCCTATGATAATTCACCCAGTGTTTTGATCATAATGTGATGTTGAATTTTGTCAAAGGCCTTCTCTTAATCGATTAAAATGACCATGTCGGTTTTGTATTTATTTTTTTATTAATGCTGTGGATTATGGTAATTGATTTCTGTATGTTTTTTAATTAGTTAATTAATTAGAGAGAGAGAGAGAGAGAGAGAGAGAGAGAGAGAGAGAGAGAGAGAGAGAGAGAGAGAATGGGCGCCTGCCACTGCAAACAAATTCCAGGCACATGCGCCACCTGTGTATCTGGCTTTATGTGGGTACTGGGGGATCAAACTCAGGTCTTTCTGCTTTGCATACAAATGCATTAACTGCTAAGCCATCTCTCCAGCCTTGATTTCTGTATATTGAACCTGCATCCCTGTGATGAAGCCTATGTGGTCAAAGATTATAATACTTTTGATGTGTTTTTGGATTCTGTTTGTGAGGATTTTCTTTAGAATTTTTGCATCTAAGTTCATCAGAGATATAGATCTATAATTTTCCTTTTTTTGTTATGTCTTCATCTGGTTTTGGTATTAGGGTAATGGTAACTTCATCGAACAAGTTTGGAAGCATTCCCTGTTCTCCAATTTCCTGACATAGTTTCAGAAAGAGTGGCTTCAGTTCTGTGATGAAGATTTGGTAGGATTCGGATGAGAATTCATCTGGTCCTGGAGTTTTGCTCTTGGGGCAGTTTTTGATTATATTTTGAATCTCAGTGGATGTCATAGTTTTATTTAGGAACTTTATCTGTTCCAGGCTTTGTTTTGGTAGGTGGTAGGTGTCCAGGAATTCATCTGTTTCTTGTAGGTTCTCCAATTTTGTGGAGTAGCAGTTTTGGAAGTATGTCCTCATGATTCTTCCAATTTCATTGGCATCTGTTGTGATCTCTCCCTTTTCATTTCTGATTTAGTTGATTTGGGGCTTCTCTTTTTTCCTTTTGGTTAGATTGACCAGGGGTTTGTCAATCTTGTTTATTTTTTCAAAGAACCATCTCTTTGTTTCATTGATTTAAAAAATCATTTTCATAGTTTCCTAATCATTAATTAATCTCCACTCTGATCTTTATTATGTCTTTTCAGCTTGAGCTCTTAGGGTTGGATTATTTTAATTTTTCAATGCTTTTAGTTGGGCAGTTATGTTATTAATGTAAGATCTCTCTGTCTTTGTTATGAAGGCACTTGTGCTATAAATTTTCCCTTTATTACTGCCTTTATTGTGTCCCATAAGTTTTGGCATGGTGTCTTTTTGTTATTTAGATCAAGAAATTTTTCTATTTCCTTTTATTTTCTTGAATGATCCATTCATTGTTTAGTAGCATAATGTTCAGTCTCCAATAGTTGGTGTATTCTCTTGTTTCTCTGATTGTTTATTTCCAGCTTTAGTGCATTGTGGCCAGACATGATGTAGGGGACTATGTTAATTTTCTTGAATTATATTTTATGGCCTAATATGTGGTTGATTTTTTATAAGGTTCTGTGGGCTGATGAGGAGAATGTATATTCAGTAGTGTTGGGATGGGATGTTCTGTAGATGTCTTTTAGGTCTAGTTAATCTATGGTGTCATTACACTCTATTATTTCCCTGCTGCTCCTGTTTGGGATTATCTTTCTAGAGATGATAATGGTGTATTAATGTCTCCATCTATGATGGAAATGTAGTTTATTTTTATTTTATTTTACAATAAATTTTACTTTATGAAATGTAGTGCATCTGTATTTGGTGCATATGCATTTATGATAGTGATATCCTCTTGTTGAATTGTTCCCTTGATGAGTAATAAGTGTCCTTCCTTGTCCTTTTTTTGATTTCTTTTGGTTTAACATCTATTTTATCAGATATTAATGTAGCCACATACCCTTGTTTTTTTTGTTTCCATTTGCTTGAAAGATCAGTTTCCATCCATTTACTCTGAGGAGATTTCTGTCTTTAGAGGTTAGGTGTGTTTATTGAATGCAATAGATGGAAGGGTCCATTTTTTCTGATCCAGCCTGCTAGACTCTGTCTTTTTATGGGAGAGTTAAGACCATTAATATTCAAAGTTATAATTGTGAGGCTTGATTTAATCCCCGTCATGGTCATGTGTTTATGGGATTTGATGCCTTGTGTTGCTTTGATCTTCTATGCTTTATTATCATGGATGACCTCTAGGAAGCTCTTGGAGTTGGTTAACTCTTCTGTGTGGAATATTTCATGGAGTATTCTCTGTAGGTTTGTTTTTATGTCCATATATTTATAGAACTGGCTTTTATCATGAAATGTTTTCCTTTTTCCATCTATTATGAGGGATACTTTCACTGGGTACATTAGTTTCGGTTGAAAGCCATAGTGGTTTAAGCTTTGAAGTACTCAATTCCAAGCGCTTTTCTCTTTCATGGTTTCCATGGAGAAATTTGATGTTACTCTGATGGGTATGCCTTTATATGTGATTATTTGTTTCTCTCTTGATGCTTTTGGAGCCCTCTCTTTGCTTTCAGTTTTTAGGGTTTTTATGATGATGTGTCTTCGAGAGTTTTTTTCTTTGGTCTTGCCCGCTTGGTATTCTGTACTCTTCTTGAATCTGAATGGGACTCTATTTTGCAAGAATGGGGAAATTTTCTTCAATAATCTTGAATTTTTTTATGCTTTTGGCCTAGGTTCCCCCCCCCCCAGTATCCACATGATTTGGAGGTTTGGTTGCTTAAGGGTGTCCCAAAATTCCCTCATATTTTGTTCACATGCTTTTTAAAAGTTATCCAAGTTTTTATTATCCTGATGTATTTCTTTTGCTTTGTCTTTCATGTCTGAAATTCTGTCTTCCAGGTTGTTCACTCTGGTAGTGAGGGATTCTAGAGATGTTTTTAATATCTCCATTTGATTTTGGTTTTCCAATACAGCTTTTTACAGTGTCTCCATCTCTTCGTTGAGTTACATTTTCTTTTCAAAGTTTGACTTACTTAATGCTTCCTGGTAATCATTCTTGTATTTGATTATGTCTTCATTTAGTTTGGCCAGTTGATTCTTGAGCTCCTCTGATTTCTCGTTTGCTTTTAGCTCATTTACTGTTCTACCAATGTCCGTCTGTTTTTTCCTCAATTGTTTTAAGCCTAGTGGCAAAGTTTGTGAGCTGATTCTGCACATTTCCATTTAAATGACCAATTTTTCCTTACATTTCCATTAATGATCTGATTATAGACTCCACATAGAGATGTTCTGAGCATGCTGTAATCTCTTTCTGGACTTGCATCTGTGGTCTTTCTTTCATATTTTTATTGTAGACTTCCAAAGTATAGCTAGGTGAGCTTTTGTGTTCTTTTTGCATTGTGACCTGCCCATTTCCAGATGAG
>PVHP010012115.1:12365-26061 GCA_004024765.1 Zapus hudsonius
GTGTGTGTGTGTGTGTGTGTGTGTGTGTGTGTGTGTGTGTGTGTGTGTGTGTGTGTGTGTGTGTGTGTGGTTGCTCAAACCTTCAGCAGTAGGAGCAGGCTAGGGGTTGGGCCCACTGGAAGTCTGGATTGGTGGGCAGGGTCCCAGAGCTTACAGGCTGGTGGAAAACAAAGCAGGAGCTCCCTTACCTGGACTGGCTAGGGGTGGGGGTGGCATCCAAAGGCAGCAGGCTGGTGGGAAGGAAAGCAGTAGCTCCTTTATGTGGCCTAGTTTCAGGAGGTTAGTTGACAGGGTCCCAGGGCAGGCAGGCTGGTTGGAAGCAATGGTGGAGTTCCCTTATCTGGCCTAGGGTGGGGTGAGGGGTTGGTGGGCCTCTGTTGTATTTTTTTTTTGAGTAAGTTTTGGTATATGAACTGTGGTTCACCTGGTTCACCTATATTTGGTATATACATATTCATATTGATATCCTCCTGCTGGATCATTCCCCTGATGTGTAAAAAGTGTTTTTCATTGTCCTTTTAAATTAATTGTGGTTTAAAGTCTATTTTGTTAGATATTAATGTAGCCACACCTGCTTTTTTATTACCTTTTGCTTAGAAGATTATTCTCTATTCTTTCACCCTGAGGAGATTTCTGTCCATAGAGGTAAGGTGTGTTTCTTGAAGGCAGCAGATGGAAGGGTCTATTTTTCTGATACACCCTGATAGCCTGTGTCTTCTCATAGGTGAATTATGTCAATTAATATTCAAAGTTATAACTTTGAGGTTTGCTTTAAGCTGTGCCATGGTGTTGGGTTTATGGGGATGATGCCTCTTATGTTAATATGGGCCCATTAATTTTGGTTATCATGCTTATCCTCTATTTGGCTCCTGAGGTTGGCTGTTAGCTTCTTCTGTGTACAAAATCTCCTGAATTATCCTTTGCAAGTTTGGTTTTGTGTTTATATAATCATGTAAATAGTTTTTATCATAGAATATTTTCATTTCTCCATCTATTATGAGTGATACCTTTGCCAGGTACAATAGTCTGGGTTGGAAGCCATATTTTTAAGGCTTTGTAGAGGGTTGTTCCATGCTCTTTTGGCCTTCATGGTTTCTAATGAGAAAACTGAGGTAAGTCTGATGGGGTTGCCTTTTTACATGATGATTTTTTTCTCTCTTGCTGCTTTGAACATTCATTCTGCTTTCTATGTTTAGCATCTTAATTAAGATATGTCTTGGAGAGTTCCTTCTTTGGCCCTGTCTGTTTAGAATCCTGTGGATCTCTTGTATCTTGACTGGCCTTTCTCTTGTCAGACTGGAAACATTTTCTTCAATAATTTTGTTTAAAATGTTCTCTATTCCTTTGGTCTGGGCTTCTTCTCCCTCTTGTATCCCCATAATCTTGATGTTTGGTCTCTTTAGGGTATCCCACAGTTCCTTTATATTTTTTTGACATGAATTTTTGAATTTATCAATGTTTTTGGTTTCCCTGTTCATTTATTCTGTCTTTTCTTCAATGTCTGAGATTTTGTCCTCTAGTTTATTAATTCTGGGATTGAGGAATTCTAAAGAGACTTAATAGCTCTGTTTGATTCATGTTTTCTGTTATATTTTTGTTCATAGTCTCCATTTCTCTGTTGAGTTCCAGTTTCAAGTCTAGATTTGTTTTTGTCAATGTGTTCTGGAATTCATTCTTGCATTTTTTTATGTCCTCATTGAACTTTATGAACTGGTTATTGAGCTCCTCCCATTGTTGGTGTACCCTCAATTTGTTTATTGTTCTTTTGAAATTTTTCTGATTTTTCTCAATTATGTCTGATGGCATAGCTTGTGTTATTGAGGTCCACTTCTTTAATGGGTTTTTTGCGTTTCCAGCTCAGCCAATATCTTGGTCAGTGTCTCATTGCAGTTATGGCCTGAGGTTATTTGACTCTCATTTTAGGATTGTAATTCTGTTGTTTTCCCTACATTTTCAGTGGCAACTTCCATTGTAGGACTAGGGAGGCTTGGTTGTGGGACTCTAAGTTTGATATGTTGTGTTTTTTTCTGTGTTGGGGTCCTCCCATTTCTGGATAAAGATCCATCATTTTTCAGTGATGGAGCCAATATAGGCTCCTGTAGGATATTCAGTGAGTATTCTGTTCTGGGGTCTGGTTGGGTCAGGACAGTGTTACAACCTCAGGTGTGTGAACTGCCAGGGTCAAAGGTATGCCAGCAGTTCTGGGCTGGTGGCTGGTATGTAAGATGCTTTGGAGGTAAGAGGTCTTCTCTGTTTGTAGTCAGAACTGTGTCTTGCCACTGTCACTCAGGGGGATCCAGAGCATTCCTACTTGTTCCTCTTCTCCCACTGTATCCCAGCTGGGTGGATTGTAGAGATCTCTCTGATGTCCTTCTGGCAGGTGCCTGCGAGAGAGCTTTCACTCCCTAGTTAGGCTTGGAATGAGTCTCCCTGGGGGTGCTGGAAGGTGTGTGCAGTATGTGTGTGTGTGGTTTATAGGGATATAAAAGTCTCTTTTCTTCAGTAATTGATCTGTTTTTGGCTTGTGGATGTTGTGGAGGTTACAAGTGTGATTGCTACTCTGTTTTGTTAGCTGATACTTGACTTGTACTTGGTTTGGGGCAATACAGATTGGGTACACGTGCTCCAAATAGTTCATACCCTTCTACAATCCAGGGTGCAGTCAGCTAACTCTCTGGCACCCCTAGGCACAGGACCTAGACTCACTGTTTCCTTCACTGCCTTGTGTGCACTCCAGGCCCAAACACTCAGGACCTCTCTCCAGTCTGGGTTTCCCCCCTGCCTGGAGTGCAACTGCCCTGAACCCACCTTGCCTCCCCCCACCTAATTCAGGGTTAACAGGCCCCAAACTCAGTGGTAGCATTAGACTCAAACACAGCAAGCACCTGGAGCACCCTGTCCCCAGTCACACAATACTCCTTTTTGGTCTGGAGCAGACAGGCCCAAGAACATTGACACCCCAGGTGCTTTGTCTCTGAACCAATCACACAGGTCTCCTCAGTAGACTAGGATGTGCTAGGGTGTACAGGCGCTGGCACCCCTAGAGCTCTGGTCTCACACATACCAATATCTTCACCAGCCTGGATTGCACCAAATCTAATCCCACCTTGACTCTCACTGACTTGGGGTTCACAGGCCCCAAACTCACTGACAGCACTAGGCCCAAACTCACCCTGTGCCTCCCCCACCTGAAGTGCCCTGCCTCCAAGCACTGTGACATACATAATGACCCGGTTCCTGGCACGCAGCACCCCTCATCTTAACTGGCCTTTCTTAAGGGCATTTGTCTTTGTGAAGCTGGAGTGGATGGCAACTCCCTTCTTCTTTGTCCATGTAACCCAGGTGGCGGGTGTGTAGCTCCTCTGTGCCAAACCCTGGAACTGCTGCTTCTCTTCTGAAACCTTGGCTGGAGGCAACTTACACAGCAGCTGGAGGTGGAGTAGAATTTTTATAGTTGACATTTCCACAGTAGCGTTACCTGGTGGCCAGTTTCCTCTGGCACTGACACCTCCAAGAATAAGCCTGGAGGCCAGTTTACACAAGATTTGATGAGAGGTCTGGGAAGAGAGTGCACTGGTGAGAGAGCACAGGGCAGGCCTGGAGAGGGACTGGGCAGTCAGGGGGATTGGCAAAAAGGGAGAAAGGGCATGGGGGCCTCCCTTTAATTCTTTAAACATATGTACAATGGCTGATTTGAAATCTTCATTATATCAGTGAATTTCAGACAATTTCTGTGAACTCCTTCTCCACTGCCCCTCCCATGTATGGACCACTCTCTATCCCACTCTGTCTCTCTCTATCTCCCTCTGTCTCTCATATCTTTTACCAAAAGTTATTTTAGATTTAATATGATGCCTCTGCAATTGGGTATATAAAACTGTGCCTCTAGGGTTGTTACTCATTGTTACCACCTGTTATTGTTTATTTAATAACTTTTCTGGCTAAATCATGCAGTATGGGGCCACTAAAGTTTGCTTGTGCTCATTGTTTGTGCTTTAAAAATTATTAAGGGCTGGAAAGATGGCTCAGTGGCTAAAAGTGCTTACATGAAAAGCTTGTACAACCCAGGTTTGATTTCTCCAGTACCCACATAAATCCAGATGCACAAAGTGATGCATGTGTCTAGAGTTCATTTGAGATAGAAAGAGTCCATGGTGTTCCTATTCTCTCTCTCATCTTTACAAATAAATAAGTAATATTTAGAAGCTTTCTTAAGCCTGACTTCTGAGAGGTTGATCCTGAGCCAGTCAGCAAATGATTATTCAAAATGTTTCCTTAAATGTTTTGACCCAGTATTCTTACTTTTGAAGTGTGTGTGTGTGTGTGTGTGTGTGTATGTGTGTGTGAGAGAGAGAGAGAGAGAGAGAGAGAGAGAGAGAGAGAGAGAGAGAGAGAGAGAGAGAGACTATGGGGCAGATCCTCAACTCTGACATACCTGTCTCCTTCACTTACTACTTGTGCATTATTAGTTAGGGTATGTGACAAGTGCCCTCTCTGGTCAATCTTATACATGAGCCCAGCTCTAAACATGTGTATGGTCCTGAAGATCTCTGCGAACATGTCTGAGTGATGAATCACCCTCCCTTGGAAGCCTGATTTTCAGTGAGACACTGAAGAAAGAAAGAAGAAAGAAAGAAAGAGAAAAAGAAATAAAGAAAGAAAAAGAGAGAAGGGGAAAGAGAAAGAGAGAAAGGCAAAAAGGGAGAAAAGGAGGGAGGGAAAAGGAGAGGAAGGAAGAGAAGAAAAGAGAAGAAGAGGGAGGCTAACCATTGAAAATCTTTCAGAGAGAAAGAAAGGAAAAATGAAGAGCCAAAGAAAGATAAATCTGAGTGCCTTGTGTCTTGTCAGTGAAGAGTACACAGTCATAGAGAAGCAAGTCAGGTAAAAAAGGGTTTGAACTAGTGGCCAGAAATTGAAGGAACTCTTTTGGTTGGGGGAAAGAGTGTTTGTTTCCTTCCAGGACAGAAAGATGACCTCTCTCATGAAGGTCAGAAAGTGCTTCCTAGGTTTAGTAACCTGTTTCAGAGGAGATGGGTAGGAGAAGGTCTGGTCTGCTGCTTCCTCGAGTTCCTTCAGTTGGAAATATTCAGTATGCCAATGTGCCATATTTTGGGTTAGTGTGTCGTGAGCCTATTGTTCTCCATAGAATTATGCCAGTTTACATGTCTATCTCTCATGCATGAGATGTCTTTTCCCATGTCTCACTAGGCAGGGTATATAATCAAACTCATGTTTTTTTTTTTTTTTTGCCAGTAGCTTAAATGAAAATGGATAAATCAGTTAAGTTTGCTCATCTTTTCATGGAATAGTTATTTACATTCCCTTCCCCCTCTTTTTTTTTCATGTAAAGTCTCACTCTAGCACAGGCTGACCTGGAATCCACTATGTAGTCTCTGTTTGGCCTTGAACTCAAGGTTATCCTCCTACCTCTGCCTCCCAAGTGCTGGGACTGATGGCATGTACCACCACACCTGCCTCTTTTTGTGAACAAATGATATTCCCCTCTCAGTTGTGGGAGCTCTGTGTATATTAGCAAAATTAATTTTGAATGTTATGTTACTGGTAAATATCTTCCCTCTATTTGTCTGATGACCTCCTTTCCTCCCTTTGCTTCTTTCTTATTTGGAGTATGTGCATGGTGTATGATGTGTGTGCATATGTTTGTGAGAGAGGGCATGTATATGCCACAGCACATGTGTAGAGGCCAGAGGACAACTTCCCAGGGTCAGTATTAATTTTTCATCTTGAGGCAAAGTCTCTCAATGTCCAGTGCTGTGCTCAGAAGTCTAGCTGGTCCTCTAGTTTCCAAGTGATGGTCTTGTCTCCACCTCTCTTCTTGACATATGTGTGCTGGGATTGCAGAAATCCAGCATGGCTTCTGGCTTTTATGTGGGGTCACAGACAGCAAGCGTGCATTATTCCTAGCCCTTGACCTTCCTTTTTCTTCCTATCTTTTTCTAGGCTCATATGGTGGTTTAGGGATGTAGGTAATATATGCCAGTGAGTTAATTTATATGTTTTGGATGTTTTTGAAACAGGCTTGCATTCTGTACCTAGGCTGGCCCCCCAAACTCACTATGTAGCCCAGGTTGTCTCTGAACTTTCAATGATTTCAACCTTCTAATATGCTATAATTACAGGTTTGAGTCACTGTGTCTGGCCTGTAACTGTCTTTATTTCATGGCACTATGAACTTTCATAAGTGCAAAGCCTTAAAAATATGAATAAAAATAACTGGGAAGAGTACACATAAAATTCATGGAATTAACCTGTTCTAGTAGGTGATATATTTTCCCCAAAGAAATTGATTTCTGCACATTGTGTTACTTGAAATTGCCAAGAAAGTTAATGCCTTAGGCATTGGCTACAAAGTAGGATTTAAGCCTGTGGGGTTATATGGCTGAGGGATATTTATCATGGATTTTGGGAAGGTGCCCTTTCTCCTTGGGAGCCATTCTGCATTCTGCCAAAGCTTTCAGCCAAATGTTCATTTTGGGGAGGAAGAGATGAATGAAAGAAAAAATAGTTTAGAGAGGAACCTGCCAGCAAAAATTGAATCCTATTTTCCTTAACAGAAACCTTTGTAAGATGTTTCAAGTCAAATAGTTTTGTTATTGAAAATCCAGGATTTTCTGCCAGTTAATAATAATAATGATAAAAGTGCTTTGCATACTATTAAAATTAATCCCCACAACAACTTTGTTAGATATTTATTATCACAATCATACTCTGTAGACAGTGTGAGGCATAGAAATGTTAAGCAATTCATCCAAGATCCCATAGATGGATAGGGAGAAAAGAAAGTTGAGAATCAAACTAAAGTTTCTTTTTTATTGATATTTTTATTATGCATAATTAGATATATTGTATGAGCAAAATTTTATGATGATACCCACATTTCCTTCCTCCCTATCCTCAATCCACTGGATATCCTCCTGGTTGGGCATACTGGAAAAGTCCAAGGAGTAGGGAGTTATGAATTGTACAAGAGGTAGCCAGTTTCCCTCCCCCTCTCCCCACTTTGTGTGTTGTTGCTGAAGGGGCAGTGTCTCTGGATATTCTCCCCTGCCATGACTCTCACATTCTTTTGACCTCTTCTTCCACTCATTTCTCTGACTCATGATGGGTTAGTTTTAAGAAGTGTCTCTGGACTTCTGCTTTGGGTTGTGTTGGATACCATTGGTGTCTGTCTCTGACCTATCCTGGGTTATCTGACTTGCTGTGGTGACAGGGCCTATGTGATAGGCCAGGGGTGGTTAGGATATCAGCCATCATCCTATGGCTTGTTGGAATTGGATTGACCATGGCTCTCTCACTGCCTTCTGAAAAATACAAACAGAATCTCCATCAGAGAGTGATATCAGTAAAGGTTAAATGAGACACATATTGCTAATTTATCAAGATTCTATTGGGTGTAGCCTATCTGTAAGTTTCTGGTAGTGGGAATTTCCCCTTGAAGCCCAGGTTCTTTGTCCCCAGAAGATTTTGCCATGGATCCCAATTCCAGTTAAGGGTTCCTTGTCACTGAGCAAATCTCTTAACCAATTTGAAAGCCATTGATTACCCCCTAGGTTTTGGGACCACTATTGCACTGGTGATCACTTCTTGACTTGCTGATGCCTTCCATATAGCAGTGTGTTCAGTATTCTCATGACATTACTCTGAATTGTATAAAAGTAGTCTCTGCTTTCTCCAAATATCATTGTCCAATTTCCTCTGGAAGCTCACGTAGCACCTTCCAGCACTATACATGCTACCATCTTGGATCTGGTTAACATTCTGGAACTCACAGGGCCTCTCAGTGTTTTGCAATGACTTTCTGTAGATTCTTTAGCAACAGGGTCTTATCTTTGACCTCGGGTGGTGTTGCAGTCAGCTTTCTGTGGGACCTTGCTAAGAGGCACAGAAGACATAAAGTATTAACTGGAGTTGAGATAGGCTGAAGCCCATGTAAAGTTTCTGACTTGCTGAGATGCAGAAGGTGATTCACAACACTCCTCCTTTGATCCTAGAAACCTCCAGGATCCCCTGGCAAGCCAAAGCGAGCCCTGTGTTCTCACCCCAGCTGTGCTGGATGATATGTGACAGTTCCTCCATAGCTCCCACCATAGAACCCAGGACTAGAGCCATGTACTTCCCGCCACTCAGGGCTGAGTAAGCCCCTCAACTTATCTATGCAACATAGACATTCACAGGTTACTAGCCCCTGCCTATCCACTCATGAGACGTCCACAGACCACCCTGCCCCAACCAATCCCCTTGCTGATGCCCCTGCCTCTGAATTTCCCCTGACTTCTCCTATATATATGACCCTTCCACATACAATAAATGATCTGCCCATTCTCTGCCCCCTGTGGCTGCATCCGTACAGTCTTTTCTCTCATCGGCTCACGTCCTGCCCACTCAGTTCTGTGGAGAAATGGGGAGGTGATGCCTGCCCCAACTCCTTCCCTAACTCAGCTACCTGCAGAGCCATAGCTGGCACACAGCTGCCAGCACAGTGCAGCCTCTGCAGAACAGCATCAGAAAGCATCTGTGGAGGAGCAGCTTCGAACAGCGTCCACAGTGACTGACAGCATTTCGTGGAACAGTGTCTGTGGGAATGAAATGACAGCTTTCTAGTTGCTGTGCAGAAAGAACCCAAACAAAAGCAGCTTGTGGATTAAAGGGTTCATTAGACTTATAGACTCGATGGGAGACTCCATCATCGCAGGGAAAATGATGGCATGAGCGGAGGGGTGGACATCACCTCTGCCACATCTTGGCAAATAGCGGCAGGTGTGCCAAACACTGGCAAGGGGAAGCTGGTTTACAATCCCCATAAGCCCACCCCCAACAACACAGCTCCAGTGAGGTTGTAAAACCCAAACTGACATCAGCTGAGGGTTGATCACTGATAACACATTCATTTGTTTGTGGGGGACACCTGGATCAAGCTTTGACAGGTGGGTATTCAAGAGCATTGACAGAAGCCTGTCTTGTTTTTTGAATCATGACCTCTTTGATCAATAGCACACTGTGGGAAGTAACCAGTGACTGGGACAGTTGTTGCATGAGTCGCAGGCCTGAGCAATTTTTCTTGGGGTTAGGCTTCCTCCCATTCTATTCATAGCCTCTCTTACCAGGCAATGCCCACAGCTTCCTCAATAGCTTACTGTATGAAAGTAAGGATTTTATGATTTTAATTCATTATTGTTATAGGTTATTGTATAAGTCCCTCTCCCCTTGTTCTTTCCCCCCCATTCTTTCCATTCCCTTTTACAGTCTTTCAATTCACCTGTCAGGTTTGCTTAGAGTTTAAGCTTAACCTGATTAGGAACTGCATATGGTTTAGTATATGTGGCATTTTTCTCTCTGTTACTATGTGAGTTTGCTATGTATGATCTGCTCCAAGTCCGTCTATATTTCTTTAAATTTCATTATGCCATTTTTTCTTTCAGCTGAGTAGAATTACATTCTGTAAATGTACCACAAATTTGATATCCATTCATCCAGTGATGGCATGTGGGTTGATTTCAATACTTAGCTATAATGAATTAAGCTGCAATAAACATGCTTGAGCAAATGTCTCTGTGGTGAGGCATGAAATCTCCAGAGTTGATGCCTAGTAGAGGGATCGCTGGGTACATTGGTAGTTCTATATCCATCATATTTTAGGAGTCACCACACTGCTTTCCATAGTGATGTACAAGTTTGCAATCCCACCTTGAGAAAAAGGAATCCTTGTTGTTGGGTTTTTTTTTTTATTATCCATAGTTAGATACATTGAATGACCAAATAATGAGTTAATATCCCCATTTCCCCAATTTCCCTCTTCCCTGTCCCCAATCAGCTGGGTATCCTTCTCTGTGTGCAGTCCAGATCAGTCCAAGTGGTAGGGGATTATGGATAGTCTAGGAGTCAACCCTGTTCCACCCCCCTTTGTGTGTTGCTACTGAGGGGATCAATGTCTCTGGGAGTTCTCCCCCACCATGGTTCTTACAATCTTTCTGCCCCCTCTTCTGCTCAGTTCCCTGAGTCATGGTGGGTGAGTATTAAGGCTGCTTTATTGTTGAGGTCTTGGGGGGGGTCTCTGTATTTCTTCTTTATGTTATGTTGAAATCATTGGTGTCTGTCTGGCTGGCTTATCCTGTCTTGACTGACTAGCTGTGGTTGTGGGTCTCTTGCTTATCCCACCACTCTCTGTGGGGTTCTATATGGATCCTTCATAGGATATCTGATGTGGCTTATCTCTTGCCCGGATGTCAACTATCGGCCTGTGGTTTGTTGGAAGGGTTGGAGGATCTATAGCTCTCTCTCTGCATTCTGAAAAATACAAACAGAATCTCCATCGGAGAGTGAGATCAGTATAGGTTAGCTTAGATACACATTTCTGAATTGGCTAGACTCTATTGTTAGTAGCTCTTTGTAAATCACCTGTATAGTGCCTTTCTCTTTGGGGGCTTAAGATTCCGGTTCCTGATGCATTTCATCCTGAGCCCCCAGTTCCAGTTAAGGGCTCCCCTTCACTGAATGGATTACATGGCCGAATTAAAAGCTGTTGATTGCTTCCACCAGGCTTTTATTCCTACATTGCACAAGTGCTTTTTCATGGTTCGCTTCTCTCCCAGTGGGCAGTGTGTTCAACCTACTCACAGTGGCAGACTTTTAATGATTGCCATTCTGACTAGAGTAAGGGGGAATCTCATTGTAGTTTTGATTTGCTTTTCCCTGATGATTAAGGATGATGAACACTTCCTTAAGTTAGGATTGGCCATTCGTGTTTTCTCCTCTGTGAATTCTCTGTTGAGATTAATGCCCCATTTTGTGAGAGGGCTGTTTGATATTTATTATTTATTTTTTGAGTTCTTTGTAAGTTCTAGATATTAGACCTCTGTCTGTGTTATAGCTGGTAAAATCTCCTAGTTTGATGGTGGTCTATTGCCTCTGAGTATGGTATGTTTGTCTGTATGAAAGTGTTAAAGATTGATGAGATCCCATTGATTAAGTGATTGTTACACTTCCTGGGCTACTGGAGGTTTGTTCAGGAAGTTTTTGTCTACTTCTATCTTGTGGATGGTTCCTCCTATTTTTTCTTCCAGGTTTTTCAGAGATTCAGGTCTTATGTTGAGGTCTCTGATCCATTTGGAGTTGATTTTTGTTCATGGTGAGAGAAGTGGGTCTATTTTCATTTTTTTTAGCAAGTATTTATCCAATTTGTCCAGCATCATTTATAGAAGATGCTATCTTTATGCCACAAACATTGTTGGCACCTTTGTCAAAAATCAAATAACTATAGTTACATAAACTAAGAACAGGGTCTTCAATTCTGTTCCATTGGTCTGCTTGCCTGTTTTTATCCCAGTACCATGCTGTTTTTGTAACTATGGATTTATAGTACGTCTTTAGATCAGGAATGGTAATACCACCTGAGGAAAATTTTTTGTTGTTTTTTTTTTCCTAAGGATAGATTTGGCTATCCAAGGCCTTTTGCCATTCCAAATAAATTTTGACATTACTTTTTTTATGTGTGTAAAGAATAAAGCTGAGATTTTTATTGGCATGGCATGAAATCTGTATATTGCTTTTGGAAGTATTCCCATATTTACTATAATAATTCTACCTATCAAGGATCATGGAATATTTTTCCATCTTTTCACACCCTTTTCTATTTCCTTCTTGAGCATTTAATATTTTCATTATACATGTCTTTCACCTCATTGGTTAGTGTTATTCCATGGTATTGTTTTTTTTTTGAGACTATTGAAAATGGGACAGTCTCTGTGATATCTTTTTCTGTATTCTGTATTCATCTGCATATAGAAGGCTACTGATTTTTGTGTGTTAATTTTGTATCCTGCCACTTTGCTGAAGGAATTTATTACTTTCAGGATTTATGGTAGTTTGAATAATGTCCCCCAATAGAATTTATTATAATTGTGTTTATTAAATTGTTAAATTGTCTCCAGGCTTCTGGCTTGAGGAAGTGTCACTTTGGCCTAGCTTCCTGGGGACTGACCCTTTCTAATTTGGATGCAAAATACAAGAGATAGATATGCAAAAGAAGAGCCGGAACCCGCTCTGGAAGTCCTGTATTTTTGTTAATTACAGTGTGACACTGTGCTTGCTTGCTTGCTTCTGGTGGTAGATTCTCTCTCTCTCTCTCTCTCTCTCTCTCTCTCTCTCTCTCTCTGCTTGGGTCTGTGAAAGGGGGCCAGCCTTTTCATTAACTTCTCCTGGATATGTTCAATAAATATTTTCCTCCCCAAATTGTGCCTGGTTTGAAGATTCATCCCAGCAGTGTGTGGCTGACTATGACACTATTCTTCAGGCCTGTTATGTATAGGATCATACCATCTCCAAAAGGGGATAGTTTTAGTTCTTCCTTTCCAATTTGTATCCATTTTATACTTTTCTCCTGTCTTATTGCTTGTGTTAGAACTTCAAGCACTATGTTGAAGAGCACTCTTGAGAGTACATAACCCTGTCTTGTTCCTGATTTTAGTGGGAACTCATTGAGTCTATACCCATTGAGTATCATTTGGGCTTGAGGAGTTTTGTATATTGCCTTTATTATTTTGAGGTATAAGCCTTCTATGCCCAGCCTCTCCAGGGTTTTGATCATGATGTGGTGTTGAATTTTATCAAAGGCCTTCTCTGCATGGATTGAGATGACCATTTGTTTATTGTAGTTAAGTCTATTAATGTGGTGGATTACATTAATCACTTTCCATGTGTTGAACCATCCCTGCATCCCTAGGATGAAGCCTACCTGGTCTAGGTGGATAATATTCTTTATGTATTGTTGTATCTGGCTTGAGAGGATTTTGTTCAGGATTTTGCATCTAAGTTCATCAGGGATATGGGTCTGTAGCTTTTCTTTCTTGTAGACAAATTAGGTACGGCTGGAAACCATGGCTCTGGTTGTGCTGCGGCACATACAAATATTTGTTTTAATTCTTCTATGGCATTTTTTAGAGACTGTATATCTATCCTTGAGTTATTCTCGATGTCCTTTTTATTAGAACTGGTATTCTTTTGTATTTTATGGTCAGATTTTATTTCAGGTTGATTTAAACATTGTTTTATCACTGCTAAAATTAGGAGAAAGGAAGGGGAGGTCTTTTTGTATCTAGCTAGGTATTCTATTTGGCACCACACTTGTGAATCATAGGGGCTGTTGGGATCTGCCCAAGGTGTGATCATAAGGGCTTCCTCCCAGAAGGAAGTGGCCTTTTTCTTGGAAAGTTTAAGTCCTTGTGAGTTTAGAAGTGCCTGTAATGCCTTGGCGGGAGCACTTTTATTTTTGGACATGGAATTTCCCATGATAGCAAAAGATGTAGAAGCGCCGAGACTGTTAGGCAATGTTCCCTCACTGACTGGCTGTAAGGGGGATTCCCTAGCAGTTCAAGCACCAGTAAAGGCTTTTATTGGGTCATTGCATGACCGATTTGATTCCAGATAGAGACTATGATAGAATGGTCACTTGCCAACACCCAGAGGCTGTCAAGGTCAATCCTTCCAGCTAAAAGCCTTCCTTCTCTGCTGAAGAGTAGCCTCAGCCAAGAGAAATCAGTTGCTTTTTTGCCTCAGGAAAGTCCCTCGCGATGACATGGACTGAAAACAAAGTAGGAAATGAGAGTTTGGAGTCGCAATCCCCGATTTTCCCTTATGAGGGGGGACTCACGTGTCCTGCAGAGGTGAACACTGTTCAGTC
>PVHP010012115.1:26161-43870 GCA_004024765.1 Zapus hudsonius
CATTCATAGGAAAAAAAAGGGGGTGGGGGGAAGGGGAATAGGGAAGAGAAAAGGGGATTGGTTGATTGGGGTAGTGAGTTAGCAGCCTGCACTGGGATAGGTGAGTATGGACAACCTGAGAATACCTCATTTGGGGGCCTGAGTGGTGGGAAATATGTGATTCTAGCCACGGTCCGTGGGGATGGGTACAAGGAAGTTTTTCGGATACCCATTGCCAGTCACGCTGAGATGGGAATGCTGGTTCCTGTGGCTAGCCCATGGGGGTTGGGAGTCAGGGTTGATGGAGCCGGGAAACGCCTACCGAATTATCGGGGTTTTACCTCACTCATATATCCTTAACCCTTTGTTCTCTGTGACCTCAGTAGTAGTGCAAACAGGCAGTGCCCAACAAGAAAGTGTGATTTCAATTGTAATATGAAGGTTTGGTAAAATTCAGCTGAGAATCTATCAGATCCTGTACTTTTCTTTTTGGGAAGGCTTTTGATTACAGTTTCAATCTCCTTGGATGTGATAGGTTTATTTAAGAGCTTTATCTGCTCAGGTTTAAGCTTTGGTCTTGTTTGTCAAGTGGAAAGCTTGGACTCTATTTTTCTCTCCCTCTGTCATGTGTAAGGCCTCTCCCTCCTTGCTGTGCTCAAGTTGTTGGCGATGGGTGATTCAAACAATTCTTTCTTTCCCATATTTTCCAGTGCATCTTTTCCATAGCTGTTCTAGTATATCCAGCATGTCAGTGAGGAGAATCACAGGAGCAAGTTACCTAGCTGCCATCTTGCCATGTCTCCAGCCTGCCAGGATGAGGATTTATTTATTTATTTATTTTTGCCTTAAGTGATCTTTTTAATTGTTACGACAAAATACCTGACTAAAACAAATTTAAGGAAGGAAGGATTCATTGTGTCTCATAGTTTGAGGGATACAGTTCATCATGGAGGGGAAGATATGATAGTAGATGACTCCATGTTGGCAGGAGTGGGCAAAACAGGAAGCAGAGAATGAGAAGGAAGTAGATCCAGCTTTAAAACTTCAAGGCCCAACCTCAGTAATCCACTTTCTCCAGCAAAGCCTTGCCTCCTAAAAGGTTCCTCAGCCTTCCAGAATAAGGTCATAGGTGGAAGCTGTGTTTACACATGAGCCAATGGTGGACGGTTCACACTCAAAGCACAAGGGGCCATTGAACCTAGGACTTCAGGCATGCTAGGTAAGTGCTCTACTACTGAACTAGCTATATCCTCAATCCTCAGTTTTGACAAAGGGAAATAACAAGGTTCTGTGAAAAGCATACATCATGAGGGATATGTGCGGATGTGGGATGGAAAAGTAGATTAGTGTTGAGCTTCGCAAATGGCAGAGGCCCTATCCTGACTCAAATAACATCCTTAGCTTATTTTCTCAGCTGAGGGCTATGTCAAGATATGGAGTTCCTTACTACCATGCTGTTGTAGACAGCTCCATGTTGCTGGGATGAACATACAAACCAGGCACAGTTTATAGAAAGAAGGAGTTTATTTGAAACTTATAGAGCCAGGTGAATTTCCATAATGGCAGAAGAAGCTGCTTCTATAAATCAAGCAGAGAGAAAAATTGCAGCAAGTACAAGTGGACAGCAAACAGCAAGGGACCCCACCAGAGCTTAAACTGCTCTGCATACCTTTGGGCTGGAAATCAGATCCTCCCCCAACACACCTGAGGGCTGGACCCCAGGATCTTCCCCCAGTGATACCTCATCCAGCCAGGCGGCTATAGATCCAAGTTAAAAGCAGTAATAAAACACATGAGTCTATAGGGGACATTCATTCAAACTACCATAACACCTGCTTATCCGAGAGACTGTTAATTTATATCTAAGCCCTGTTAGAATTAATGAATGCAGTTACTGTATATGACTGTGTATGTGGAATTTGGGAATGTGTGTGTGTGTGTGTGTGTGTGTGTGTGTGTGTGTTTGTGTGTGTGCTTATACCTATATATAGAGACTTTTGATACATTATCTTTTGGTTTTATTTGTTTTAACACTAGGACTAAAAACCATTCATATAAGGATCAAAAGGTAACTGGATCCTGGGAATGTAAACACAGTTGAACCTAGAGTGGGTAGGCCAGGTAAGCAGAAGCTTGGATATTTATAGTCTGAGTCCTGTCTGTGAATGCCACAGACCACCCAAGCATTTCCAATGTACTGTATGGTAAGTGTTCTGTCATAACTTGCAGCTTTAATGAATTCAGAATAAAATGTTTCACAGAAAGAGTGAGCATGTCTTACCAGAAGTCAAGATGTAGAAAATACCTATGAGTAAATTCATAAGAATAATGTGGTAAGTTAAATGCTCTCAATCTGCTCGCCATTGCTGTTCCCCTCAGAACATTATGGCTCTTGACTTATACCTTTCTCTGCCACATGACCTTGTTAGCAATGTGACTATTACTGGGATCCACAAAGTGGCTGACACATAGAATATGCTCACTGGATATTTGTTGAATACATTTGCATGTTTTAAATGAATAGGATAGGGAAGATGAAGAAGGAACATTTCTCTGGCATTTCCCAAGAATTATGGTCTTTCTAGCTCATTGTCACCATCCCTGCACTAGTTGTCCTCTGGCTCTTTTGAAATGAAATCCTTTTGGGGTTTCTCATTTATTGTCTTGGATGAATTGTAACTGTTCTAGTTACCTCTGGCAGGCTGATGCTAAGGAACAGATTTTACTGCCACCACTGGCCATCAAGACCCTGTGCAACATATCCACTGTCTTTCCCTTACCCATCATTTCATTTTTTCTAAAGTTGAGTGATCTCTGGTCCACTGTGATCTGAAAACATTAATTGGAAAAATTCCAAAAACAATTTGCAAGTCTTAACCTTTATTAGAGCATATTCTCTATCACTATGCCTAAATTACAAATTAAACTTTTTCAGAGACATTCATTTAAGGAAAAAGAACAGCCCACACAAAGCTCAGCATTCTCTGATGTTTCAGATATTCATGAGGAGGGCGTGGTCTTGGAACAAAGTCATAGAAATATGAGTAGGTACAGTGCATCTTATTTTAAATTTTAACCATTCACAAATGTTCCAAGAAAGTTGTAGGGTTTTTTTTTTGTTCATGTTATTAAGAGTAATGATGGAAACAGATACACTGCTCTTTTCCTAAAGGGGCTCTAATCATTGGCTTCCTTAAAATATGTCCCAAAACTATATTCTAGAAATCTCTATTTCTTGGAAATATAGCTGCACCTGACCCAAACCAGATTCTGCAGATGAGTGATGCCTGTCCAAGAGCTGCCTTAGGCTTCTGGCTTAGTTCTCTGTGACCTATGCTACACCATTCATTCCTGCAGCACACCTGCACATGCTGGCTTGTTGGCTTAAGTGCAAAGCTCAGTCCTTTTCTTGCTTTTCTTTCATCGAGAAACTCCCAGCAGAGACATTCCTAATGCCTTTATACATTTTATAAACTTTTATAATTCTTCTGAGAATCAAAGGGAACTACACCAGGGAGTGAGAGACTCCCCTCTGTCTTTGGTCCAAGGGGGACCTTTCTCCCCTGGTTTTGCACATATTCTCCCACATAGCTTAGCCTGATTTGTGCCAACATAGCATCATAACTAAGGCAACATCACTTTCAATGAATAGAGATGTTTTCCACAGTTCTAGAGGCTGATATACACAAACATGCTGGCATCTGGCCAGAGCTATCTTGATGTTATTGCAATGGGGAAAAATGGCCAGGGAGGGAGAGAGAGAGAGAGAGAGAGAGAGAGAGAGAGAGAGAGAGAGAGAGAGGGAAAGGGAGACGGAGAGGGAGAGAGAAAAAGAGAGAGAGAGAGAGAGAGAGAGGCAAATTCGTTGTTCTTATAAGAAACTTATTGCCATGACAATGGCATTGAATAATTGATGAGCAGAGAACCCTTGTGGCCAAATCACTGTGTAAAGATCCTTCCTCTCAATATTATTATGATAGTAATTAAATTTCAACATTAACTGGGGGGAGGGGTATACATTCAAACTGCAATACCACCACACTTAGGTCCCTTTAAAAGCTCTTAGTCCCTTTAAGATGTCTTTTAATATGTCTTCTTGTGAGGTATGGAAGGTGTCACATTAGAGGTGGAGTATGAGGTCAATTTAACCCATAAATGTCTAGTCAAAGTGTTCTGTTCCTAGTAAATTACCATTAATTGATATTAAAGAGGGTCTAAGCAAGCAAACTAGTGTTAAGGGAGCTACACAGGGATGATTCCATGCGAGAGTATACTGAATGGAAAGTAAAATGAAAAAATGAGAGAAATCATCACCAAAGAGAAGCTATGAGATTTATAGTTATGAAAGAAAGAATAATTATATTTGGAAGAAAGAAATTTGTTTTTTATTTTTTTCATATTTTCAATAAAAAACTCTCCCTTATTCTATTTTTAAAATTGGGAGGATTTTTTTCACAGATAATCCACACTTGGTGAACTAAATCCTTTCTTATACTGTGACATAGACAGGTATTTAATATTTCTAGAATGATTGTGAATGAATACAAATACTGGAATGGTATACAATTCTGGCATTCAAGATTGTTTTGGAAATGTAAGCTGAGCAGAAATGATAACAGATGGCTTCGCATCAGTGAAGGTATTAAATGCATCTTTAATTGGTATTAAACACCTACCTCTTCTGCAGGGAACAGAGGAGAAAAGAGACTTACAACATTTAAATGATTTGATTAGCTGAGTGAAGCCATTGTGCATTTTTGTTTATCAAGATGGCATATGTTTTTCTCATCATTAAGTGGCCACTAAATTGTGTTAAAACCTGGGAGTATGAAAAAAACCACATTGGTAGAGGAAATCAGCTTGGTTTTTTGGTCCTTGTGGGCTTGATCACAGATGGTGTGACCTTGGGTGAACAGTGAACTAGTCTGGAGGTGGTCCAGGTTTTGAATCTGTTACTTGATAAAATCTCTGCCTCTTTCCAAGAAGCAAATGAGAACTTGTGATGGCCAAATATTATGAGCTCTTTAGTACACAAACTTTCCCCTTAAAATATGACTGACAATTTTGAGTGAAAACTCCAAAAAGCTGCAATGCAACTGGTAAATTCAGTGGTACAGAGACAAACTCTTGCTACACTTTCCTAATAAATTAAAAAAAAAGTATAGAGGGTTACTCAATCAATGTATCTAATATATATTTATATTATTTATAATATATATATATGGCTTGAGAGATTGCTCAGTGGTTAAGGCATTTGCCTGCAAAATCTAACAACCCCAATTCAATTCCCCAGTACCCACGTAAATTCAGGTGCACAAAGTGGTGCATGTGTCTGGAGTTCATTTACAGCAGCAAGAGGCTCTGGAATGCCCATTCTCTTTCTGTGTCTCTCTTTTCTCTATCACTCTGCTTGCAAACAAATAATAAAAATATTAAATTAAAAATATATATCTTTGGAATTTAGTAACAAATGTTCAAAATTACCTTATAGTCATAAGTTTGAGATTAAACAGAAAAAATCCACTAGAACTTTAGACTGTTGACTATTACAATATTTCTTTTTATCTATTTACTCAAATTTTCCTTTTCAGTCTTCTGAAGTTGCAAGCTTTTAAGTTCTTCATTATATCTGATAATGCAAAAACAAAAAGAAAAAAACAGCTCTCAGCTCATAGGTAATAGTGGTAGTTACTTCTGGTGCCTAATATAGGAGACTGTGTCCCAGAAACACAGATTTAGGTTATCCAAAATTCCATGTTTTATAATTCTACAACAAACAAAGTCATAAATCAAAACACTTTTCAAATACCTTAGTGAAAACATCAGGTAGGTGGCTTATAGCAAAGCAGGGCAACCTCTACTGTAAGTCTTGGATGTAATCTCATGACATTCTTAACTTTGGTGGAATCTAGGAGGTCTGTCCATATCTTCCAAATAATTTACCTAATAGTCACAGCATATTAGGTCAAACCCAGAGGTGGGAAATACATGGTATTAAAGGGGCTTAGATAGCTCAAGACAAATTGGCTGTAGATATTCCAACTCCCCACCATCATGGAAACAAGTTCTAGTCAGCCTCAGATGCTAAGCAGAGATGTGTCTTCTTTCTGGAAACTTTAGCTCACATCCCTCTTTAAAGAAACTAAGGATGGGGCTGGAGAGATTGCTCAGTGGTTAAGGTGCTTGCTTGCAAAGCCTAAGGACCTGGGTTCAATTCCTCATTACCCACATAAAGACAGATGCAAGGTGCCACATGCTTCTGGAGTTTGTTTGCTAGACGCCCTGGCATGTCCAAGCTCTCTTTCTAACTCCCTCTCTCTCTTTCTCCCTCAAATAAATAAATAAAATATTTAAAAAGAAGAAACTAAGGACAGTGAGAGACTATAGATTCAATGTTTGAAAATAAAGTAGGATTTGTTTCTTGTTTTGCTAAAACAAAAATCTCATATTAAATATATTAAATCACTGTTATATCTACACCAAAAGGTCTGGAGGACTTTTTTAAAAATGAAAATTGTGTCTAATACAAATAAAGCCATTAATAGGAATATCAGATAATATATTTTCAGGGAAGAAATTCTCAATAGCAGCATTTTCACTTAAGTAAAATTAAAATGGGTCTGTGGACAGTAAATGACAAATATAATTTTATTTTAATGATGGTGTTTTGGCTCTTTTAAGATTATTACTGAGCAGGAAGTGGAATTTGCTTTTACTAAAGAGTAGACATAATCTACCTTTTATTATAGAAGGCTGTGCTTAATAATGTATTTAGAAATATGCATTTTGCCTTTGAACAGATGCTATCAGCAAAATAGCTTTTCTGAAAGCCTGCAAATATTAAACCATAGATTAGAAAATGATCTCAACATTATTTTTTCATAGAAATCATGTAAAGGAATGAAGTAGCTATATTATTGAATACAAACCAAAGAGCTTTATTAACACCCACTGAGACCTAAGATTACAAAGGGAAGCATCAATCCTGGTTTTATTATTATTGTTTTTGTTGCTTCTGCTATTGTTATTATTATTATTAGTTTGTTTTTTTTTCTGAGGTAGAGTCTCATTCTGGGCTGACCTGAAATCACTCTATAGTCCAGGGTGGCTTTGAAATGACTGTAATTCCTCTTACCTTTGCCTCCTGAGTACTGGGATTTAAGGTTTGCATCACCATGCCTGGGTCCAGGATTTATTCTTTTGTTCTATAGAAACCAATTTTGGGTTGCTACTTGCTACATTTCAGTGGGAGAATTTCAACAAAACCAAGTAAAATGGGAAATCCATAGGATAGTCATTAGAACCACACAGAAGAAGTTACCAGTAACACCTTAGGTACTCTAGGAAGATATATTTGGTGTTCTCACCAAAATAGAAATGAACAGCTGGGCTCTGGTCCTGCATTATCTAACTTTGTAATGAGGGCAACATTTATTTTGCAGAGTCCTTCAGTTCCTACACAAGTATACACAGAGATTAAACCAGCAATCACAGAGCTGCAGGTGCAGGAGGGCATGGAAAAACCCCAAGAACCATCATTGAACTAAAAATATTAAGCAAATATGCCACCCATTTCTTACGTGTATATTATGTGAAGATTCTAGTTATTAAAAGCAGAGCTTCACGTAGCAATAGTAGTTAGGACATTTGTCACTCTACCAGGCCACAGTACGTCCTGTGAAAGATAAACCATGTGATGTGCATAATCAGTCTTTGTTATAAACTGAAGAAATACTACAAAATTACTTTGGCATTTCATCAACTCACTTGTGAGGAACACATTGTAAGAAATGTGCGTTACTTAGAGCACCTTTGCTCAATGTAACAGCTATTTGTAACCTAAAGTTTGTATTTCTCTGTAGTTACAGACCACCTGTGATGGAATTTCATGGGTGGGGTGTTCAGAATCCTTGGGTGTGTGGCTGTGAGATACAAAATTTCTGAGAAGTCCTGGGGATCTTACAGGGCAATACTCTTATCTCTACTCATGTTCTTCACATGTTAGTCCTCTCCTTCCCCAGTGAGTGCACTGAGGGCCTGAAGGTATTAAAGATGGCATAAGACTTTCTCAATATTACAGAGGTTGTCAGCAGAGCTGAGGCTGGTACCAAGGCCATTTCATCGTTAGGCCAGGTCCTGTCTTCACAACACTGCTTCGGTGATGTAGGTCAGCAAGTACAGGGCAGGACACTCAGCAGGGTTTCTGCATGAGATGCCCATGCTCATTTATACTATTCTCCAGAGCGAGCCCTTGTAGAGAACTGATGTTTTCTTTTTTTTTATGGACCGAGGCTCCAATGGTAGAAGTCATGTGCAATCATCATGGAGTCAGTCAGCTGTGCTGTCTTCCAGAGACTACTCCTTTTTATTCTTAACCAGCCCTTCTCCAAACAAAAGGACCAGTTATTTACTGTTATTATGTCTAATTCTTTCAATGTTCTAGCCACATGTGTGAGTTCTTCAATACTTGAGTGCATCTTTATTGATTTAAGGAGAGGAGGTCACTTACATTCTTGTTATAAAATTCTCTAAAGGCTTATTCTCTAGTTCTGTGCTTCTTGGGTCAGGGACAGGTAATAAGCATGTTGAAGACTGGTTCACAGGGCACACTCAGAGTAATCAGATAAGGGACACACTTGTATATAAAATGTCCTGTGATACAGAGCTTTTGTGTTCCCTTCAGTTTCTCTCTAATATCCTATGCTCCCATCTTAACTGAGGACATTGATTTTTCCCTGACAAAGTGGGAGCTAGAGGTAGGGATGTTTTCCCTCTCTACTCTTCTGTAGAAGCATCCACCTTCAGCTGTGCAGAAGGAAATGTGGTTAGCACCAGTTTAGCAGGTATCACGGATCCCTTTCTTTGGAACCAGCTAAATTTAGGTTATGAGTTTTCACTTACACACATTCAGCCATGTATTGTCTTTTTCAATTTCAATTTAATTTTATTTATTTGAAAGGCAGAGAGAGAGAAGGAGAGAGAGGGAGGGAGAGACAAAGAGGCAGAGAGAAAGAGAATATGGGTATACCAGGGCCTCCTGCCACTGCAAACAAATTCCAGACACATGTACTATTTTGTGCATCTGGCTTTACATGGGGGTGGGGGTAGGGGTGGGGAATAAAATCTGGGTTGTTGGGCTTTCAGGCTTGGCAAGCAAGCAAGTGTCTTTAACCACTGAGAGATCTCTCCAGCTCAGGCATGCAATCTTAACCTTTTTTTCTTCATCAATAAATTATTTAAAATAACACCCAGTGCAGCATAATCAATAAATGTTATTATAATTATCCAAGACTAGCCTTGCTGCCTGAGCTTTGAATCTTCAGCCCTCCCCATTCAGTTCTAGCTGTATCCTTGGTAACTTCATTCTTCCAAGGCTATCATCTCATATTTGTTATACTTATTTACTTTTAATTATTTATTTGAGAGAGACACAGAAACAGAGACTGCCAGCCCACCAGAGTAAGTATGGGTGCTCCGAGTCCTCCTGCCACTGCAAATGAACTCCAGATGCATGCACTGTGTCATGGTTTGATCCAGGTTTCCCCCACAAACAAATGAATGTGTTCTCAGTGATCCATCCCCAGCTGGATGGTAGTTCTGGAATTAGAATCTTGCTAGAGCTGTGTTGTTGGGGGCGGGATTTTGGGGGTTATAAGCCAGCTTCCCCTTGCCAGTGTTTGGCACACCTTCCTGCCATTGTTTGCGTGCTGTGGCAGAGGTGATGTCCACCCTCACTCATGCCATTGTTTTCTCTGCCATGATTGGGTCTCCCCTCAAGTCCGTAAGCCAAATAAACCCCCTCCTCCACAAGCCACTTTTGTTTAGGTTCTTTCTGTGTAGCAACAGAGAAGGTTGACTACAACACACTGCTTTTTGCATCTGGCTTTACATGAGAACTGGAGAATCAAACTTGGTCATCAGGTTTAGCAAACAAGTGCCTTTGATTGCTGAGCCACTTCCCCAATTTTCCTTATGCTTGTTTTCAATGCTTCTCCATCCTTTTATAGCTCCCATTTTGGAAAAGAGAATCCAGAGTTCATGTCTCTTTTTCCACACTACCCTCTAACTCTTGTTCTCTTGCTCGTTTATATAATGCAGTGTGTTAATGGAGTAACGCTGCATCTAACCTAGATTTGGATGACAAAGACAGCTTCCTAGAGAAGGCAGAATCCAAGACAAGGTAAAAGATAGAAGGACTCTTTCAGGCTGATGAAACAGCACATTTTTTGAAGAGCTGAAAGGTAAGTAAGCACAGGTAAGACCTAAAGGAGGCTTAGGGAGGAAGTCAAACTATGATCAGAGACAGGTCTAGAAAGGTAAGCAGGGGTCCATTGGACAAAACTATAGTTTAACCTTAGTGCTTAGGGCCAAGGTAGAGCAGTGCCATGTTCTCACAGTATGGCCTTTGCCGATGCTCTAGTCACTGAGACATATTATCAAAAGTCTGATTTTAACATCTACGGAGCTCTCAGCTCTGCTGTTTGGTGCAGCCCAGAAGCAAGAGAAGAACTGGAAGATGATCCTAAGTAGAGAGAGGTTGTAAGTCTAGGGAGAAGCCAGATGTCCACAGGGTGTGGTCTCTGATGCTCTCACTAGCATGAGGATGGACCCCATTTTTTAATATATATATATATATAATATATATATTATATATATATATATATATATTGTCCATACTGTGTTACATTATTCAGTGGCCAATTCCCCAACGCCCCCCTCCCCATCCCCAATCAGCTGGATATCCTCCGTGTACCAACTGGATCAGTCCTTGTGGCATTCCTTGTGGCAGGGGGCCCTGGATAGCCTGGTACTCAGCCCGGACCTCCTGTCTCCAATGTGTTGTTGCTGTAGGGTGCCATACCTCTGGATAGTCTCCCCCACCACGACTCTTACAATCTTTCCGCAAAGGTCCCTGAGTCGTGGTGGATGAGTATTAAGGCTGCTTTAAGATTGTGAGTTTAGGGGTCTTTGTGATGAAGATCTTGGTTTCTGTCTCACTGGCTTATCCTTTGTAGGTTGAATGTCTGTGGCTGTGGGTCCCTCGTCATTCTCTGTGGGGTTCTATCTGGGGATGGACCCCATTTTTGATACCTTATTTTGACTTCCTGCAAAGACTTAAAGAGATGGGAGTAACCAACCACGTGAGTGGTGTTCTGAAGGACTTCTAGGATGACTAGACTCTCATGCAGGTTCTTGGTACAATGAAATAGAGGATCAGGGCTGGAGTCATGGCTCAGCAATTAAGGTGCTAGCCTGCAAAGCCTAACAGCTTGGTTCAGTTCCCCATAACTCATATAAAGCCAGATGCACAAAGTAGCACATGCACGTACAGTTCCTCTGCCATGGCTGGAGGCCCTGGCACACTCTCTTTCTCTGCTTGCAATAAATAAATAAAATATTTTTAAAAATAGGAATCAGAGTAACAAATGTCTTTTGGAAATCAAGGCGGTAATAAATAAGAAGGTAGAATCTATTGATGGAGTTGAGAGAATAAAATATAAATAACCTGTAAAGAAAAAGGAACAGGCATATTTTTAGCTTTTAATTTTATTATTTTTGTGTGTGCACATGTTCATGTGCATGTGGGTGAGGCATCTGTGTGGAGATCAGAGGACAACTTTCATATTGGTACCTCCCTTTCTTGGCTATTCTGTTCAATAGAAGCTTCTTGAAAATTCTCCTGTCACCATCTCTCATTTTGCCACTATTACCAGCTTGTTGGGTTGACAGAAGCGGAGGGCTGTGTACATAGGGTCTGGGGATCGAACTCTGATACTTTAGCTCAGGCTATCCATAGATCCATCTCTCTAGTCCCTGGAGGATTTTTTTTTGATTTGTTATTTGTAAGCAGAGAGAGAGAGAGAGAGAGAGAGAGAGACAGACAGACAGACAGACAGACAGACAGACAGACAGACAGACAGAGAACATGCCAGGGCCTCCAGCTGCTGTAAGTGAACTTCTAATGCATGTGACACTTTGTGCATCTGGCTTTATGTGGGTACTGGGGAATCAAACCTGGGTCTTTAGGCTTTGCAGGAAAGTGCCTTAACCACTGAACCAATTCTCTAGCCCCTAGAAAAGGCAATTTTGAGAATGAGGTAGAAGCTGAAAAGTTGACCATGAAGGAAACACAATAGTAAAACGAATAGGAGAAGTTTAAACCTCAGCACCTGGAACTGGAATGCTGGGCTGCAGGATTAAGAAATCAGCTGAAATTGAAGACATGGCTTCTTTCCTATGGAAATGATTCTCACTTGGAGTGTGACCCAAACTGCTCTTGAATCATTCAGAGACCCCAACTATTTTTTGTATGGATATGTGAACATATTATAAAGACATTCCTGAACAGCACAGAAACTAAGAGGTTAGGAAAGCTGAGTTGGTTATGATATGCTCTCTGCAAATGAAAAGCAAAGAGGTATGACTGAGAATTCAGGAAGAAGTAATGAGCTCTCTCCAAACAAGACCTTTAAAACCTATTTGTTGATTTCTATTGCTTTCCATGTCCTTCGTCTTTCACTGGGATCATTTTCATTGTGACTGAAGAAGATATTTAGTGTTTACTTAGTGCAGGTCTTCAAAGTTTCTGGTGTTTTTCTCTAAAACTATTTTAATTTTATATATTTAGGGAACTGTTTTTATGGCATGTGGGATTATAGGTTTGTAGTTATTGTCTTGTAGTAATTAAATGCATTCTTTAATTTTCTTCTATTTTCCTCATATTCTTACAATAATAACTGTCTAGTCTAATTGTAGCTTTAAAAAAGCTAGTGATTTAGTTGATTTTAGGACTTTTTCTCTTTGGCAGTTTTATTATGAGGTGGTGCAAATTATTTTTTGTGTCTATTCTGTTTGGTATTTGTAGTACTTCTTATAGTATTTGGTTTGATTTTCTATATCTGTTTTAGAACATTAGAACATTTCTTTGTTTTTTTTGAAAAATGTTAGAGAGAGAGAGAGAGAGAGAGAGAGAGAGAGAGAGAGAGAGAGAGAGAGAGAGAGAGAGAGAGAATATGAGAATAAGCACATTAGGGCCTCCTGCCACTGAAAACAAACTTCAGATATATGTGTCACTTTGTGCATCTGGCTTTATAAGGGCACTGGGGAATCAGATCTGGGCCATCAGGCTTTGTAAACAAGGGTCTTTAACTGCTGAGCCATCTTCACTCCAGCCCTGGTTTTGGTCATTTTATGCCCATGTGTACTGCTTTATTTTTGAATTGGATGCATAAATTTTAAAAATATGGAAGAATAATAATGTCTATGTATTGTATATGTATATGCTCATATATGTATTTAGCATGACAAATTCCTAAATAAAGCACATCCACATGGCCTTCACCTAGATCAGTAAGCATATCATAACCAAGACCCAATGAGCCCACACTGACTCTCTAGACTCTATCTCTTCCTTCTTTCATCCTCTGCCTACCCAACAATAGTCACTGCTTTGTTACTTTAGAGTGTATATGACTTTTTTGTCTGATACTTGGATTTTATGTGAATGAAATAATGAAAATATGCATCTTATGGATTTTACTTTTTATGCATTTTAATGAAAAGCTACATTGTTACAATTATTAAGGAAGGAAAGATTTTTTTGGCTCATGGTTTCAGTGTCATCAGTCAATAGTTACTTACTTTATTGCTTTGGGCCTGTGGTGATTATAAACACAATTTATGTGAGCCTGTTTTCATTTACTTAACTTAGGTAATAGCTATGGTTTGTTCATCCCCACTATTATGCAGTGCATTGTGTAGCTGGGTCCCAATTTATTTGGAATTCTGCTATTTATAATTTCTAAGAGGAGGTTGTAGTACATGAATCTTTGGCTATGAAAGAAGGATTGGTAGGCTATTGTTCATATCTTTTGGTGAAAATTACTACATGTTATCAATTGAGTGTAGGTACTGTATCAGTAAAATTATAGAACAAAAATGGACACTTAGGTTGATATTATCTCTCTCTACAGAAAGGTGACATTTGCTTCTGCCTTAAACAACCGGAGGAGACTGGGATGATTGACAGTGGAGTTGCAGTCCTTACAAGGACTAGTGAGTGCCTGATTCATTCTTATTTTGGAGTGTCAATTTTTTCAGGTCCTAACCCAAAATTACTCTGCTCATGCATATTCTAATCTTCTCATTGCTGTAGAAACCCTACTCAGGCTCTCAGGTTCCCAGAATCACCCCACTAGAAGCAAAATATGGGGCTGAATAAATGGCTCAATCATTAAGGTGCTTGCCTACAAAGCCTAATGACCCTAGTTCAATTCCCCAGTGTTCATGGAAAGCCAGAAAGCCAGATGCACAGAGTGGCACATGCTTCCAGAGTTCCTGTGCAGTGGCTAGAGACCCTGGTGGCCTTTCTCTCTCTCTCTCTCTCTCTCTCTCTCTCTCTCTCTCTCTCTCTCTCTCTTTCTCTTCTCTCTGTCTCTCACTGAGACATTAAAAAACAGAAAATGGCCCTAGGAAAAAATAGATCCATTTTCTGTTATTAATTCTCTGATGCTTGTCTTCCCTTGGACCCTGATGCAATGGTAGTTCATTTTCTTACTATTTTTAGTGCTTTGAAGCATGTTTTGGCTTACTTAGTTCTGTTTATCTAGTTGTATTCCTTCAGAGGTAAGTCTGAGTTCCAGACCTCCACTCACTCTATGACTTTTCCTTCCTTCCCCACTCTGCTAGAGTTTTCTAGGTCACTATCAATCCTTCATCTTTCTCATAGAGAGTGAAGTTTAGGACTCTGCCCTCTTTAGCATGTTTGAGCTCATCAATCTGTCCTGTGTTGTAGAAGCTTTTCTTTTGTTTCCTTGTATACCTGAACTACTTCATTTATGTCTGCCTGTCTCTGTTCTTAGTTCTAGCATTAAATATATTACTCTTTAAAATCTTAGCCTTATCCACTTTCAGCAGGTACACCATGTTCATGGCTTCAGCTGCCACCTGTGTGCTGATATCTTGAAGGTGATTTCCCCTAAACTACAAGGCTGTATTTGTTCTTCCTTCTTATGTGTCTGCACTGGATGCTAACTGGCACTCCACACTAAACATATCTGAAATATAACTCTTCATAACACATCAAATCTTCTGAGTATATACCTATTGCAGGAAATTCTCTCTTTGGTTTTCTTTTTTTCTTTTTATTTATTTTTATACATATTTATTGTCCATACTGTGTTACATTATTCAGTGGGCAAACGATGAGCTGTTATCCCCAATTCCCCAACGCCCCCCTCCCCATCCCCAATCAGCTGGATATCCTCCTCCGTGTACCATCTGGATCAGTCCTTGTGGCAGGAGGCCCTGGATAGCCTGGTACTCAGCCCGGACCTCCTGTCTCCAGTGTGTTGTTGCTGTAGGGTGCCATACCTCTGGATAGTCTCCCTCACCATGGCTCTTACAATCTTTCCGCCCCCTCTTCCTCATAATTCCCTGAGTCATGGTAGATGAGTATTAAGGCTGCTTTAAGATTGTGAGTTTAGGGGTCTTTGTGATGAAGATCTTTGGGTTCTGTCTCACTGGCTTATTCTTTGTAGGTTGAATGTCTGTGGCTGTGGGTCCCTCGGTCCTCCCATCATTCTCTGCGGGGTTCCATCTGGGTTCTCCACGGTATGACTATGGTGGTTCCTCTCCAGCCAGAATCTCAGGTATCGGCCTACCGATACCTGAGATTGTTAGGTTTCGATGGGCCCCAGCTCTCTCGCTGTATCCTGAAAAATACAAGCACAATCTCCTTCGGAGAGTGAGGTCCATATAGGTTAACAAATATACACATCTCTGGTTTACCTAGAGTCTATTTCTGGTAGCCTCTCCGTCAATCGCTCCCTCAGTGCATCTTGTCTTGGGATCCCAAGAGTATGGGGTCTGGTGACTTTCGCCCTGAGTCCCAAGTTCCAGACAAGGGGTCCCCCTCACTAAGTGGAAAATTGGCTGAATTTGAAAGCTATTGATTGTCTCCTCCAGGCCCAGGCTCCTCCATTGCACAAGTTCTCCTTTCTTGATTCGCTGTTCTCTCCCAGTAGGGGGTGTGGTCAGCCCACTCATGACCCCAGATTGTGTTTCCTGTCGGTGGTCTCTGTTTACTCCAGCCGTCGTTGATCATTTTCCCCTGGCAGCCTGTGCAGTGCCTTCCAGCACTACATTAACTGCTTTCTGGGGGCTGGATATCGTTCCGGACATTGAAGGGTCTCTCGCTGTTGGTCGGTCGATGGCATTCTGTGGTTTCTTCAGCAACAGGGTTTTGCCTCAGGCCTAGGGAGGGCACCCAAGAGCTTTGACAAAATTCTGTCTTGTTGTTGAAATCTCATGAGTCGCTTTGGTCAACATCTCAATGAGGGAAGGAACCATTGGTTGGAACCAGGGGTTGTCTGGCTGATCTAAATTATTCACAGACTTAGACTCTCTCCCCATCACTCATGGCCCCTCTTGCCAGATAACGCTCACTACTTACTCAATAGGTTACGATGAGCTTGTGAGGATTATATGTTTTTGAAACTAATGTGGTTTACCCTCAAGCTTAAGCCATTCCCTTCCTCCCATCCCTTACCACTCATTCATATGCTTTCACTTCTTACTACTAGTCAGCATGGAGAACACGATTATCCTAGTTAAGGACCACATATGAGGGAGAATATGTAGCGTTCGATTCTCCATTCTTTTGAGTGTTCGCTTAGTAAGATCTGCTCGAAGTCAGACCATTTTTTCCTAAATTTAAATATGTCATTTTTCCTTTCAGCTGAGTAAAATTCCATCATGTAAATATACCACAGTTTCTCTGTCCATTCCTCCATGGATGGGCATTTGGGTTGATTCCAGTACTTAGCTATTATGAATTGAGCTGCTATAAATATAGTTGTGCAAATGTTTCTATGTCGAGATGTGACATTTTGTGGGTAGATGCCTAGTAGAGGGATAGCTGGGTCCATTGGTAGTTCTATGTCTATTCTGTTCAGGAGCCTCCACACTGCTTTCCATAGTGGTTGAACAAGTTTGCAATCCCAGCAGCAGTGAATGAGGGTTCCTCTTTCCCCGCATCCTCGCCAGCAATGATTGTTGTTGGTTTTCTTTATCATTGCCATTCTGACCGGGGTAAGGTGGTACCTCATTGTGGTTTTGATTTGCATTTCCCTGATGCTTAGGGATGCCGAGCACTTTCTCAGGTGAGAAAAGGCCATCTGTGTTTCCTCCTCCGTGAATTCTCTGTTGAGATCAGTGCCCCATTTTGTGAGGGGGCAATTTGGGTTTTTGCTATTAATTTTTTGAGTTCTCTGTAGAAATCTGTTTTAGAAATCAGGCCTCTGTCTGTGTTGTAGCTGGCGAAAATCATCTCCCAATTTGAAGGGGGTCTATTGACTTTGAGAACGATGTTTTTGTCTGTACAGAAGCTTTTGAGTCTGATCAGGTCCCATTGGTTAAGTGACTGTTGCACTTCCTGGGCTACTGGAGATTTATTCAGGAAGTTGTTCCCAATTCCTATCTCATGTAGGGTTTCTCCTACTTTTTCTTTCAGGGTGTTCAGGGTTACAGGATTGATATTGACGTCTTTGATCCATTTGGAGTTGATCTGTGTGCATGGTGAAAGCAGTGGGTCTATTTTCATTTTTTTACACGTGTTTATCCAATTTGTCCAGCACCATTTGTTGAAGATGCTATCTTTGGCCCAGCATACATTGTTGGCACCCTTGTCGAAGACTAAGAAGCTGAAGTTACTTGCATTAAAGGCTGGGT
>PVHP010012116.1:0-25000 GCA_004024765.1 Zapus hudsonius
AAAATGTGAAAATATTTTTGTATTATTATTAACTTGCTCTTTCCTTAGCTTCCTAGCACTACAGATAATGTTTTGGTAAGAAAAAGTGCTGATTCAAGATTAGGAAGATTGTATTTTGGCATCCTAAGAGAATCATATGTATAAAATATGAAGACTGTAAAAGAACGGCTTCCTTAAACCTTTCTCCTAATTGTTCTCTTGAGAAATTAGTAATTTTGTCTCATTATTTTCATAATAGTTATTAACTTAAGTGAAATTTTGCTGATATTTCTTTAATTATTTTCATTATTATCATTATTATTCCTTCTACTAATTTCTCATTTGGGAAAGCATCCCAGAGTAATTTTGTTTTATTATGGCAAACTTCCACTCAAATAATCCTTCCTTCTCTCAGGCATTTATTGCTTTTATACAAACATATACTTTCAAAAAAAAGCCTAGGGAAATATTTTCTTGATCCATCAATGTGTCTTTAAACATAAATGGTAACACATTCAACAAATTATTTTATATAACACAGTTCAGAGATACATGAGTGAATGTTATGGACTTTAAGTTTACTTACCTGATTTTTAGCTGCTGAGTATTTTTGAAACAAATTGCAAACTATTATATATTTGTGTGTTTCTAAGTGCCTTTAAAGATTCACAATCATCTCTTTCATATTCTTATTCTGAACATGTTTACATAAGTAAGGATAATTACTCTTCCAAATAAAATGTATCATGAATACAATCCTGAAAACACCTATACACAGATTTATTTTTCCCTAGAATAAAACTTTTCACAGGCATAATATAATTCTAACATGTACCCATAAAATGAATTACATTGATGGAAAATCACCAATATATTCTTTTCAAAAATGGATTATTCTACTATACAAATTAGTAATATGAATCCTGAAAAGAAATTAGCATTGATAATAACTCATAACTTTATACATTTTGTTAATATTTTCCAATATTTTAATAGAAATTCAATTTCTTTAACTCTAAGTAAGGGATTATAATATATTTATTCTTCCTATAAGGGCATAGAAATGTGTAGAACCTTACCTATCTTTCCCAGCTAGATAATTTTAGCTGACTCATTGAGATTCCATTCTGGCTGGTTTGAAAAAAATATATATGAATACAATAGAGTTTTCAACATAATCCCACTGGAATATGATCCAATTCCTCTTGTTATAATTATTGACTACAGAGCTGATTCAGCCCCAATATTTTCATTTGAGTTACATTGCAGCATTTCTTTAAACAACAAAAGTAGGCTCCCAAGGAAATATTAACCAGAAGCATTCAATTAAAAAAGTCATTATGGCAAAGTCATGAACCAACAGGAAGCCAAGGGATGTACAACAAACATAAACAAAAGCTATGTTGTCTTTGCAGAGAAACTCAAAGGTGATCCTCTTTTCCTCTAGTTAGAATGTGTTGCTGTGAAAAAGTCCTAACATGTTTTCTTGATGTACTAAATTGTGGGTTAATGAACTGATGCTTTCTATTAAAATTGTTTTAGCAGTAAAATTGATAGCTAGAGCATTTCCTCTTCAGTCTATTAAAATGTATATTAATTCAACTATAAAAATGATATCTCATTGATTTGACAAAAATGAGCATAAAACATACAATTAGAGCAATAAAGGGGAACCTGGAAGGGATACAGATTGCAATTTAAGTATGAAAGCTAAAACATCATGATTGAGATGCTACTTGGAAAAGGGAAAGGACACAATCATACTAATATGCAAAAGACCTTCTGAATAAATCCTGAGGTCTTCTAAAACTAGAGACACTAGGGTCCACATGCTATAATATATACCTAGCCATCAACCAAATATTGCAACTTAAAAAAAGACAAAAACTCAGTATAGCTCAATGTTTTGTATAGTAATTGGATGTCATAATTCAAAGCCTATTATTTTGTTGTGTGTAAGGTTGCAGCCCAAACCATTCAGAGTGAGCAGGGTTCCCGATACAGCAGAGAATACACAACATACTCATTTACTATTCTCATTTAGAATCCCCACAAAGAGAAGAGTACCAACAAGAATCTTCTGAACCAGTGTACCCCAGTTATTCGATGGGATTTCTATTGCATGCCAAAAACGTACATCAAGTTTTATAAAAACTATCACAAGTCTTAGACAGAAAACTTAGCAAGTTTTGAGGTAAAGTCTGAAAATATTCCATATTCCAATAAACATAAAATATAGAAAGCATAATACAAATGCAAAGTACTGAAAATTTTGAGAGAATAGTATATGTTAAGTGAACTACTATCCAAATTGTTCCACAAACATAACAATGGAAAAAAGGGTGAGACTTATGCATTTTACAATATTAATGGTTATGCTTTTAAGTAAAAATAAAAGTGTGACTCGACATATTGCTGTAAAATTTTATAACAAAAATAACCACAAGAACCTGGAATCTTTTAGATGACTCCAAATTTATGCATAAACATAAAATCATTCTGGTGCCATAAATTTTCTTCATACTCCAGGATGCTGGATGAAAAAGTTGCAATGATTTCAAAATTTTATACCCAGAGAAACTGTCATTCCAGTCACATAAAAGTATGATGCTTTTCAACTCCAAACACTATTGAAAACTTGCCTGTAATTCATTTTTCCTAGGGAAATATTGGAAAATATAACCAAAGGAGAGACTGTGCCAAAAAGGACTAAAAGAAGCAATCTAAGAAACAAAAACCACAGTATTACAGATCTGTGCAGAATAAAGTAAAAACTATTATAGAAGAGAATACACCTGTTCCAGAATGAGAGAGGATTCGGGTCTTAAATTTATGATAGATTAAAAAAAATCATGACATGCAACTCAAAGTAAAGATAATAAGACTGTAGAGGGAATGGGAAGGTGAAAAAAGAGATATACACAAAACTAAATAAAAAATGGATAGATACCATAGAATCCTAACTCCTGGACAGTAAGCTAAAAATATAACTCCAAAGAAAGAAGGTGGGATTAATTCTAAACATAATGCATTCAGATCTTACTTATAATGCCTAATACCAGAAATTGGTTACTACCCACATTGAGCTATTGATTGGTGAGACATATGAGGTCCCCGAAACAAGAAAGGCTTCTGTCAAAGCACTTGATTATCTGCCCTAATTAAAAGAGAAGACCCAATTGCTGAAGACACCACAGGCTGCCATCACACATGGAGAGACCTGCCTGCCTGGAATCTGGAAGAAAGTGATTTCCCTGATCACTAGCCTGTATAATGGTGGAAAGAGCTTTATGAGCTGCTAGGGGAAATTGGCAAAAATGTTAAGAAACCAGAGGATACTATTATTCAACAGCAAATAGCATGACAAGATGTACACACTGATCAATAGCTGCACCCAACCTAGGTGGTAATGAATGGCTCTATTAATGGTTAAGAGAAACACTTAGTGGCAAGGAACACTTAGCTGTAACAGGGATCCAAACCAAATTCCTATGGAGACCAAGAATCTATACTCCAATGGCCAGCTTCCCCTAACCATGGGCCTAAGGAGATTCTACACCCAATATAATCTCACAAAATTAATAATGCTGATTCCATTAAACCTAGCTAATCTCACTCTCTATTGGAGAGTTTGTTTTCATTTTTAAGAAGGCAATGAGAACTGAGGACAACCTAATTCTACTAACAAGATCAGGAATGATAGCAGACTCCCTAGCAAGAGATGAACCACCTACAGCACATCAGCTAGGACCCAGATGAAACCACACAGGAAGAAGTAAGATGAGCAAGAGTTCTGCTCCCACAAGGCTGTCAACCTGAGCCAGGACGCCAGGACCCCAGGACGCCAGGACAATGGAAACAGACACTAAGGATACTCAAAACATTCCACAACAGAATTCCAGAAGCTGATAAAAGCTCAACACTAGGGTAGACTTAAATTCACCCACCATGGATCAAGGAATTTTTCAGATAAGAGGGCCAAAAGATTGTCAAAACCGTGGTTTGGGTGATACCTAGAGGCATTACCCCCCATCCAATGACTGACTGCTTCTTACAGAACTCATAGCTCTCAACCTGATGGAGCATGTGAAATGAAGGTAGGGTGGAGGGAAATGATTTTACCAACCCATCATTTTTTCATACCAAGCTTCTACTTAATAAGTTAAAAAAAGACATATAAAGGAATTATAATTGAAAGGTTGGAAATATGGTGATCTGATAAAGTTTAGAAGTAATTGAATTAATATAAATGGAAAGAAAAACAGATGATCAAGTAAAACACACAAGAAAATAATGATCCAAACATAAACTAAATTAACACGAGGTAGACTTCAAAGTAATTAGAAGAGTGAAAGTAAGAAGACTCTTATTCTTGAATGATTGGTGATTTATATTAAATTAGCTTGAGGAAGAATTTTAAGAAGCGAAAAATAACTTTAATATGTAGTTTGATTGATTATTGGCTGATATTTACTTTTCCCTCTAACTATTAGCAATATTAATTTTATAGTCAATGTAGTGCCAAATTATAATTTTCAGATAAAAATAATGTTTCAAATGTTATTCCTTGTCAAAATCCATTTGTATAAATGTTTAACTATTTTCATGGTACAACAAATATTTGAATAAAAACACAAGACCATGACTTGTGGCAATGGTAAATGTGGCAATTTGAATTAGATGCCCCCTATAAACTCATGTGCTTTGAATGCTTGGTTCCCAGCTGATGGAAATTTGGAAAGTGGAGACTTTCTGGAGGAGGTGTGTTGCTGTGGTCAGGTTTGAGGTGTTACAACTTAGCTCATTCTTTTGCAGCTTTCTGCCAACTGATGTGGCAAACAAGTCCAGCATCTATCTGCTCTGCAATTCTTTCCCTGCCACGATAAAGCTTCCCTTCAGGGCTAGAGAGATGGACCATCAGGTAACACACTTGCCTGCAAAGCATAAAGACCTGGGAGTTTCCCTAGTACCTACATAAAGCCAGATGCACAAAGTGACACATGCATCTGGAATTTGTTTATAGCAGCAAGAAGACGTAGCATGCTTATTCTCTCCTCTCTCTCCATCTCTGCTTATATAAATAAATAAAGTAAAATTAAAGCTTCCCTTAAATTCTATAAGCCAAAATAAACCCTTTCTGCCTCCTCTAGTTGTTTTGGGTTGGGTGCTTTGTCTCAACAACAACAACAAAAATGGTACAAGACAAGTGGGGTTATTGATCATAGCATCGTTTTTTTTTTTTTTTTTTGTCTTTCTGAACTGATATGTGGAAGGATTATGGAAATATTTGAAACTTAGAAATATGAAATACCTTTCATTGCTATTACCTGGTCTTGATGGATCATTCTTTTGATATTTCAAAGATCAAAATGCAGAATTGTGAAGCTTAGTTCATGAGGGTAAAAAAATATTGTCAGGACTGGGCTCAAAGCAGTTTGTGTGAGAGGATAGCAGTGTTCTGCCCATGTCTTGAGAACTTAAGCAAAGTTGAATTTAAAAGTAATGGACTGGTGTATTTGGCAGGAAAGACAGAACAGAAGGATACAAATGATAAATTTGGCACATAAAGAAAGTTTTGGGCCAGAACCTGCAGACTGATTCCGCAGCAAGTGTTTAAGAGATTACCATCAGTACAGATGGGCCAGCTGTTGTCTTTGGAGTGGGAGAGTGTGGATTCTTCTGAAAGGAGAGGGCTTTAAGGAAGAATGCTAAAGGAACTTTTCTGTTCTTCAAAGTTGGCTTTATTCTGATTACAACTTTGATAGCCTCATACACCTGGAACTACTTTTGAAATCATGGCAAATGCAGGAAAAAAAGAATGTCATTGGATTTTACATTACAGTTTTCGAATATTGACACTAGGCCATGTGAGGCAAGGTTACTGATGTCTCTTTGTTGAGGCCCTGGACAGCCATGGCTTGAAGCAGGTGTGGGTGGGGAACACCCAGGATTTTAGAGCTACAGTATTGTACAATAGTTACTAAATATAGTTGCTGCCTCAGAATAGATATTTTCCCTGGCTATAACAGACCAGTGGGCTATAAGCAGTGTATCTAGAGGCGTAACATTTAGACCCCAGATGTTACAGAATCACAGCTAAGAGGCCACTTCCGATGAGATTTTGGATTTATGAATAGTGTTGGGATTGGTTAAGAACTACTGGTTCTTTTAAAGTTGGAGTGAAACCATGTTACATCATGAAATGGTCTTGAGTCTATGGGGGCCAGTAGAAGAATGTAGTTGTTTGTTATCAGGTGTCACCCATAAAACCATGTGTTCAGAATGCTTAGTACCCAGCGGGTATCAATTAGAGAGGTGAAGTCAATCAGGGAGGATGTGTACTACTGAGAGGTGGTACCTGGGGTGTTAGAACCCAACTTCCCCTTTGCTAGAGCTCAGCTCAGTCTCTTGCTTTCCTCCAGCTGCAGTGGCAAGAAATGATGACCAGAATCTGCTCTATTCTCCTTCCTGTGCCATCATGAAACTTCTTCTCAAAACTGTACCAAATGCCCTGAATGATTTGCTTTAAAATGGGTAATTTTATGTTAAGTCAATTTCACTTAAAATAAATGTCATACCTAAAATTTTGAGTGTAGACTTATGTGACAAAGAATAAGCCAGAGGCTTTAATGTTAACCATGAATCTGTGTTATAAAATGTATCATCAAATACTTGAATTAGTTAAATAAGTATCTAACATTTTTAATGACACAAATTCAGCCTAGATCAGAGAACAGAAGAAATAGATCTCGAAAATTTCCAGTTTATTAGATTATAAATGGATACAAATATCCTCACAATATAATTTCTTTGCTGTCAGACAATATAAATGGATTTCAGCTATTCATTTCAATAATATGCTGATAGAATTTAATGAATACATATGTATTTCAGATAAGTAAAACTAGCAAAAAGAAATCTATAAAGTGATCATCAAATGTATCTTTTTATCTCACCATAATCTTACTTTAATCTGTACTCAAAGCTTTGTGTGATAATTATGAAGGGATATGAATCTCTGTATTTCTCTTATTCATGCCTTTTAGCACTGCTTTCAAAATACTGCTAATAGGCTTTGTTGTCTGATGAACTGAGTTATTGTGTTCTCTGCACATGACTCTGCTAAATCACATAAGGTATTTGAGAAACTAACCTCCATTTAATCATGAGATGGCAATAAAAATATCAGTGTTTTGAAGTTTGTTTTGTTTTTCTTTTTTTGAAGAAAGAGAAAGCAGCACAAAGTTTCCTATTCTTAATTTACTTGTATTCAAAGAAAAATAAAAATCAATTTTATGACTAAAATAAGAAGAGGAAAAGAGTATTCTTGGGCCCACATTCCTCACCGTAGAACTTTATCTTTTAAAAATGCTATTGTTATAATCATTGAAGGTTTTTTTGTTACCCATAGACACTGCATGGAATACCATATTTTTATTAAATTATATTTTGTCTTAACCTGCAGTGGTAGAAGCTCCTACATACGAACATTTCAAAATTCTCATGATTTGTAAATAAAACTTAATGAAATGGAAATTTTGTTGATAATTATACCCAGTTGAGCCTGGGAGTTCATAGTGCTGTTAGACTGTGTGACCATGGGTAGCTAAGCAACACAGCCAACGAGAACCTATGAGAAGGATATTTTAAGCTTTATTGCACATTGTTTTTAATTTATCCATTGGAACTTGATTTGTTTTACAATTTATTTTGAAATTTCACTTCTTAAGATGAAGGTATACCATATTTATAACCAAAGGAAGCACAAATGAGAATTTTAAAACAACATGCGATCTCTGTGGTTTTACACATAAAAATAGTATTTGAGAATTAAATATTGTACTTATTTATTTATTCAAAAATCCTGAAAGTAAATTTGAAGCTTGGCATACAGTTTTTATCAATAAATTCATCAATAAGTTAAAGTTGAATTATTAGCTCATGGGTGAAAACGCTGATATCAGATGTTAAATAGTTTAATCTGTCTTTAAGATCAAATTCATATTCTTATAAGCATAATTGCTTAATAAGTGAGTATGCTATGGACCTTAAAAAAGTATTAACTGGGAAGAAGAGGAAGATAGTAACTTGTCAAAAACAAGCAAGCAAACAAAAAAAAATCACTTAAATATGGGCAGAAAGCCTGTAGCATAGTAAACTGTTTCCCAAGTGGCTGTTTTTTTATGCAACCAACTCATGGAAGCTCATTGGTGGCCACAAAGGGCTGAGAGTACATCAGACCACACTGGCCCATTCCCACCTAGCAGGGCTGACAATTCATTCCATCAGCTCAGGTTGTTTTCACATAGTAGGAATTGTTCGGCATATAGAAATAAAACAGACACTCATCCAACACACAAACATAGTATTTAGAATGGACGATTAAAAAGAGTTTGAATACCTCTTCTATCAAATAATACTTGGTGTTCCTGAGTTAATTTTTATATCTGCTTGTTGATTGACCTTCACAGCTTTTCTGGAGAATCTCAGTATTTGAGATTCAGGAACAAGAATCATTATGCTAAATATAATACCAAAATATGAAAGCATTTTTACATTAACTATATTTTTACATTAATGAAAAATTGCTGTTATTTATATTGAATCATAGTTTTCTAGGTACTTTTTTTGTTTTTTGGTTTTTCGAGGTAGGGTCTCGCTCTAGCCCAGGCTGACCTGGAATTCACTATGTAGTCTCAGGGTGGCCTTGAACTCATGGTGATCCTCCTACCTCTGCCTTCAGAGTGCTGGGATTAAAGGCATGAGCCACCACGCCTGGCGATACTTTTTTTTTTTGAGAAGCATTCCCTTTCACATATATGTATGCATGTTTTTGTGTGGATTGATGCATATATATGTATATATATATATATATATATATATATATATATATATATATATATATATGCATGTGATGTGAATTGATGCAACATCAGAAATTTAACTAAAAATAGTTGAGAATGAGTGGAAATGAACAGTAATGAAGTCAGAAAATAATGGAACAAGACTTGATGGTTATGACCTAATGATGGTTCAAAGGGGTTTATGTGTCATTATATTTTTGCATGGGTTTAAAATTCTCCATAATGTATAACATTGTTTTTTGAAGTCTAGAATCATAAATAATTTTCCATGGTTGCCTATGTGACTTGACAGTGGAGACAGGCAGACTTCAAAATTCTGGTTACTGTCTTGTTCTTGTTTTTATATCAACTTAAATGAATTTGAAACAATTCTAAAATGTACTCTTTGACACCAACATTTGGGTTTGGTAATGGGAGTTGCATGATTGGGATGTAGTTTCCTACACAAGCTACCAATCAGCATGCAGGCAAAATAAATTGGGAGAATCCTAGTTGAATTGGGAGAGGTGACATGAAGTGGTAATAACTACCTTTAGCTTGACTTACTCTTGTCGGCATTCTTTCACAGTGTGTGCTGAATAGAGTGAAAGCTTGTCCTTGATATTGGGGGAACAACAAAGATAGGAAGTCCTATACGACCCTCCCTTTAGTTCTGTGTGGAGATAAGATTAAACAATAGCAATGTGTCTCACTGGTGACATTAAAAAAATACATTGAAATTACATCCCTAATACACATGTCCATTTCTTTTGGATCCAAAGACTATAGAATCAGAGTCAAAATTCCCCGGTGTAACTACTGCCCCTGTAGAACAAATGGTAGGTAATAAAAAACTACAGGAATAACTATTACCATGGCAATCATAAAGTGGAAATTTTAACTCTAATTTTTATTGGATTTAATAATGGAAACAGGCTGCTCAAGCCTGAAGTATGAAATATGAATTTTACTACTGTTATGTGTGAAATACATCACTGATAAAAAAGACAGTATATACAGCTTCTAGAATTTGTATATAAAATGCATTGACTCACCCATTCATGGAAGAGAGAAATATTATCAGATTCATGTAGGGACCAGGAAGGAACACCTCTCTGCTATATGCACAAAATTGTTATTATTGAGTGACTCCTTTTTTTTAGAGATAAAGTTCTATTAATCTTAAAAATAAATTTTGTTACAAAAGCCATTATATTTTATTTTTATTTGTTGCCTGTACCTTTTCCATGACACAGAGACTTAATAGATCAACACGAATTTCAAGCTCACTTTCGCATCTTTATTTTGTCTCCATGTTTATTCTTACACATTTTCTCTAAAATTCATTTATGTTATTTTTTGTGTTTAATTTTTAATCCCCTCACAAAAGCATAAATAATTCCCTAGTTATTTTACGTAGCTCCTGTTTACTTTGAAATTATATTGATAGTTTTGCATTTTCTTCATCTCTCCCTTCTTCACTTCAGACTAGAATATATGTTTAAATATCTAATTCTTATACAAATAATAGTCCTCAAGAACAGGACCCCCTTCATGTCATTTCCTCCTGTAATCTTGTCATTCCCCCTCCTCCTCAGCTCTTCTTTCCTCTCCCCCTTTCCTCCATCTCTCCCTCTTTCCCTTTATTCTTCCTTCCCTCTATCCTCTACCCCCTCTTTCCATTCCATTTCTTTCTCTAACACTATATATCTTATGAAAATAATCATGCAACTTCTCCTGATATATGCATTCAACAAATTAATTCTTATACCTCTATCCTGGCCAGATTTTAATTACTCACTTTAATGACAGCTATATTATCTGTCAGTGATGGCAAACTATGATGAATATAATACCTTAAAATGTCTGAGATTTGATTTTTTTAAAATTTACCTTCACTGTTTTTGTTTTATAAGTAATTAAGTTTTATTGGTTTTACTCTCAAATTTATTTCTTTATTTTATTTATAAAAAGGGCTGGGCAGATGGCTCATTAGTTAAAGACACTTGCTTGCAAAGTCTATTGGGTAGGATTAAATTGCATAGTACCAGTGTAAAACCAGATGTGCAATGTGGCACATGCATCTGGATTCCATTTGCAGTGGCAGGAGTCATTGGCATGCCCATAGTTCCCCACCTCTCTCTCTCTCTCTCTCTCTCTCTCTCTCTCTCTCTCTTTCTCTCTCTCTCTCATGGCAAATAAATAAATAGATTTTTAAAAACATTTGCTGAAGGGTAGACATTTACTAGCAAATTTCATTATACAGGAAAATCATTTTTCTGTTGTACTTATTTTTCCATAGGCAGAGATTATATATTTGCTATTAGAATATAATGTTGGAAAATACATTGGTTATTACTATTGAACATCAATTCTCTGTTCTATAAGGGGTCAAAATTATACAAAATCAAGTGGTAAGACATAAGTGTTGTTTGCATGTGAAGTGTGATTTATGGTTTGACAGGACATCAATGTTAAACACATAAAACTATTAGCTCAGGGATTTAGTGGATTTGATTCTTAAGTGTTTATTATTTGCTAGTGGAAGTATTTTGGGAAAACAAAGCAGAAAAATTTTAAATATTCCAACAATAGTTTGTTCGTTATTTTTTTCTAAAATGTTTTATAACTTTTTAAAATTACAGATTTTATAGTGTTAAACAGATATGAAACTATTTTCCTGAATCAGATATGTAAATTTTGTTTTGTTAAGCATTATATTTATCGTCAGAAAATCTTGATTTGAAAAAATATGCATGGGTTTTAAATGTTTGATTATTTTCTTCACTAAATGTGGATGGCCTCATCTTAAAGATTTAAAAAGAAAGCAAGAGACATAATCAGAATATATTTCAATGAATTTAAATAGGGATATACAATTATTTGCCATCTGTATTCATTTATACCTCACTTTACATTGAGTAGATATAAAAATCTGTGTCCTATCAAGGTTTATACCATGGAACTCATCTTAAGAAGACAGATATATATATAGACTAATCATTGCAAGAAAGAGTGGTTCACCTTATGTCCAAGGAAAACTATTGGATTAATGTTAAACAATGAGCATTTACCTTGTGATAGTCAAATTTTATTGTCAACTTGACTGTGACAGTTAGGTTTTGTTGTCAACTTAATCTTTTTAATAATCTTGGGTGGGTCTGTGATGTTGTTCACAGGAAGGCAGCCCTCTCAGTGGCAGCAGGATGTAAGGAAGCTCAGGGAAGTTGGAAATTAACATCCCTTCCTGTGTGGATGGTGCATAAAGGAAATTCCAGAGACTCAGGAAGCCATTAAGTCTGGGAAAGGGTTTTAAGTCCCCACCCTAAGGCTATACAGAAGGGAAGAAATTCTCTCCCTTTGCCCCTCCTACCTGTTTGTTGATGTTGGTGATGGGTTTCTCTCTCTCTCTCTCTCTCTCTCTCTCTTTCTCTCTTTCTCTCTTTCTCTCTCTCCCTCTCTCTTCTTGGACCTGAGAAAGGGTTCAGCATCTTTCACTGTTATGGAGCTTACCCTGGATATGTAGCTTCAAAATTTCCTTTCTTACCATAAACTGTGCCTGGTTTGGAAGTTCATCACAGCAGTGTGTGGCTGACAATGATATTGCCCTGTTAGCAATCCACTGTAATCTTGACTGTTATGTAGCAGTTTTCCTCTGATTTGAAGAGAGGAAGGAAGGTCAGGGGATTCAGGAAATCATGTTAGCTAGAAACAAATATCCCTTCCTGGGAGGGCAGTGCAGGAAGGAAATTCCAGAGACTAAGGAAGTCATCAAGTCTGGAAAAGGGTTGCAAACCCTGCACTAAGGCTACATATAGGAGAAGGCACTCTCTCTCCCCTGCTCTTTTGCTGGAGAGAAAGAGAGAGAGGGAGATAGAGAGAAAGAGAGAGAGAGAGAGAGAGAGAGAGAGAGAGAGAGAGAGAGAGATCTCTTTTTGCACCTGTGAAAGGAGAAAGCCTTTTCACTGTTATGGAACTTCCGGATCTATAACTTCAATAAATCTCTTCCTCCCATAACTGTTGGAGTTCATTCCAGTGGTGTGTGGCTGATTATATCATACCTCATTGGCACTTGTAAATTCTATGAATAATTAGTGAAAGGGAGAATGATTTTACAAATATTACAACACTTTTCCTTTAGTCTCTTATCCTTCAACATTGTTATATGTAGACTTCATGAATATGGGCAAAGGGAAGCAGTTGAAATTAATAACCTCACTTCCTTTATTTTTCTATTTGAATGATATGATGTGCATAATAAAGTCAGTTACAATGAAAGAAATATGACCTTGGTGCTACATTTTATTTAAAATATATGGAAATGTCATAATTTAATAGTACTCTAATACAAATTACCTCTTGTGATATTTTTTTTCCTGAAGTCTTTATACAGACCTAATTTGAATAGAGTATTTCTTTTCTATTTTACCTTATACGGGAGCCTCATTTAAACATGAATCAGGTATGAAATGAAAGTACATGGTTTTCACATTGATGTTCTATAATGAATATGCTATCCTGGGAAACTTCTTGGCTCACCTTTTCCTGTTGAATAACACCCCATTTTATTAAAGATCTGTGAAATATTCTCTAAGATGTTACATAGCCTGTTCTCTTTAGACAGTAAGTTTTGCAAAATCTTCTTGGCTTTGTATAGGTGATAACAGGAAACAGGAATAATGAGATAAAACCTCTTCTTTCAGGTTTTTTAATTGAGGAACAAATTATTTCATAGATTCTCATTAGTTATTCTCATGGATTCTAATGACAAGGCGACAACTTTCACACTTTAAACAGGTTAATTAATCAGGTAATAATGAAGTTGGGTGCTACCTGAGTGTTGGTGTGCCAAATAAGCACAGTTCTCATAATGTATTTAAGTCTCTGTAGACTTTAAAAGATAGGTTGAAATTTAAATTTTTAGGTTATACATAAACAAACATGTGCTAGATAATGTGAAAACTAATTTTTACTACTAGGTATACTCCTTAATTGTATGATGTATATAGGGTATACATATATATAGTCATATATATTTCTATTTTCTTTTTTTGTGACATAAGCATCATATTACAACTTCCAAGTTTATGCACATCTTCATTTGACAGAAATAAAATTTTATATTTTTTTTTAATTTTATGCTTCAATTGTGAGTTCCATTATGAAATTAGGTAAGGGTGAAATGTTAAGTGAAATTCCACTATGACAAAGTGTAATTATTTCAGACTTAGTACATCGTTCCAAGGATGTCAATAATTATAAAGACTGCAAATGTCTACTTCTCAAGTATATGCATCAGAGAGGTCTCAGGTTCTTCTCTCTGAATTTAATTTTTCAAACACCATAGGAAATATCATAAAATTATATATATATATATGTATACATGGATAAGTATATAATATGGCAGTGTCTATGCTTATAGTAGGAGAAACCATTTTAAAATCAACAAAATAGTTCTACTTTATACATTGACAAGTAGACAGTAGCTAATGAAATGAAAGGCTCGAGATGCAAGGCATTGTGCCTTCCCTCATCAGTAAGGAAATTTTCCATCTTTGGAAATTCACCATAAACAACCAATAATCTGTTTCACAATTACAGGGTATGGGATGATCTACCTTGCTCTGGTGAAAATCAATATCAATGAAGTGATAACATGCAGACACATACAGTAGGTAATTAGTTTGAACAAGTCCAGATGGGTCAGTGAAGAAAAAAGAAAAGTGTTCGCTTACATATGTAATGAATCCTATTCACTCGCAGTGATCAAACGTGTAATAGTAGTAGACATAAAAAGTACAATATCCAACACTTCTATATATACTTATATATAAATGTATATGATGTGGCAATGTCATAGGGTGGCTTCACAATGAGCAGGAAATGTGGAACACCCACTGAATGGAGTCCACAAGAGGGATATATATATATATATATATATATATATATATATATATATATATATATATGTGTGTGTGTGTGTGTGTGTGTGTGTGTGTGTGTGTGTGTGTGTGTGTGTGTGTGTCCTATGAAAATTAGGGACAGGTTAGTACTGAGGTGCATGAAGGATGGGGTTCAGAGTTCCATATGCACATCGTGAGAAGGCCTGAAACTGGGAACACATCATACCTTTGGAGATGCAACAACAAACTCAAGAGGTACTTCCCTCTCATTCACTTTCTTCTAGATGCAAGTACTTGGCTTGCTTTGCTTTGCCTTTTTTTCAGCCACAAGCGAGATCTTTGCCTTTGTGTAATTCAGAACCCTCTCATGATATCTACCGACTTACGTCTCTGCACAAATATGCACATATCTACTATGGTGTGCTGATAGTTCTGTGCATTCTAAAGATACACAAATATAAGCAATGTATTGTAAATTTCTCTTTGTTGATATATTTTTGTTTTGCTTTTGTATGTTTATGCATATTTGTTCTGTTTAGCTTGAGATAAACAATTTGACACTCTAATACATGCCTGCCTCCCTCAACTACTTATGCATCTTGTAACAAATTTGTTCTGGGGCCAGGATCTCAGGACCCACTGTCTGAGAACTCAATAGAAACTGATTTATTTACATTAAATATTATGATGTAGCAGCTGAAACTCAGCAAAAATATGATTAACGGGTTATATTAAGGAATATAAATAAATGTGAAATAGTAATTATGGATATCAAGGTTTGAAATATCTCCTATTTTTTAAATAATAAAGGAAATGTTAGATTCTCTAATTATATTGAGTTTGAACTGAAGTTCTCTATACCCTACGTGGTCTGACCAGGAGGTATGATTCTTCTGGGATATAATTGATGTTGCTTCTGCATACATTTCTTCTTATTTACATATTGCAATGACAAACCATGTTCTTTATTCATAGTTTATTATGAGTAACTATCAATCATACTCATTGATGGAGAGATAAAATGAAGGAAACAAAATCTTTCCTGAATTCAAAAGGCACCCAACATGAATCACTTTACCTCTCTCAAACTAGAGAGAAGGGCCAACTCCAAACCTTAAACTGCTCTGAATGCTTTTGTATCAAAATGACATGGTTTTGCTAAGTTGTTGTCGAAAAGGGGGGAAAAATACAGAAACGTGTATATCATTAGCACAACTGCATTCCATTATTTTCTTTTGCAAAATAAATTACATAAATGGGGTTGGTATTGTTTGCTACACTTCACCCAGAGATTTGGATAATTAAGACTCAAGAACTGAGATGCTTTAAAACACATTTAATTTAGTAAAATTGGTAAGGAAGCTACTGCAATTAAACAAAAAATAAACAAAAAAGGACAAAAGTTTCCCATGTCTTACTGGGTAATTTGGAGTGAATTTAGACTATGGCATTAGAAATACAAAAGGTAACTAAAAATGCCATTAAATGAAATGTTCCAAGTCCAAGCAATTTCCTCCTTAACTGAAAGTAAAATGCAAATAGAGATTACTACAACCCTGCTGTGTTTAATTTAAGAGTGTGTAAGCCTCTAACTCACAGTCATTTTGTCTGGAGATAATCACGGTCATCCACAGTGGTCAGGTCTGTGAAGTATGGGTTGTCAAAAGTTACTCACTCTGATTTCTCCTTGTTTGTGTCAGGTGTGGTTCAGTGGTAGCTAGTTTAGTACATTCATCTGGTGGAATGATGCTCTTCCATTTCTGTCTGTATCAATTTCCTTCTGCTGTTTCCAGACCACAAGCAACAAACATTACACAAGAGAACATTATTGGTTATACCCAGGCTAACCCCCCCTTATAGCTTTGCATATGAAAATCAATTTGACATATTTTTTATCTGTTGGATGTTTAGGTATATGGATATGTTTGCTTTTACTATATAATTTAAATGATAAAGCCTGAAATATCCAATCAGCACTTCTTACAGTATTCAAACTGTAGAATTCTTTTGGTATATACAGCATCCATTTTGAAAAGTAGATAGAACATTGATAAAGATTTTTAGAAGATAATATTGACTGAACTCTCTTTTTAATATAAAGATAATTGAGGAGAATATGAATAAGTCTGGGTAATAACATGCTTCATCAGAATAATCAATTTTATAATATTTAAGTATATATTTCACAATTAGAGATAAGACTATCTTAAAAATTTAAAAAATGCTTTTTATAGAAGTGTTAGTAATATTTTTCAATTTTATAGCATCTCATAGGAAGAGGAGGAAACTTACCATAATCTGATATTACATCATCACTTTAATTTTGAAAATTAAACAGCTTCTACTTATTGAGCATCTCAGAGGATCTAAGCAGTATTTTAGAGCATCTAAGAGTATTGAGCATTTAAGTGAATCCCTTCTGGTATATGTGCAAGTAGCAAATAAAACAACATATTATTTGCTACATTAGTACACAGAATTATGAAAAATTATGAAAAAAATTAAATATGTAATTATTGAGTATAAGCATGCAAATATTGACATACTCAGATGTATGCAACTTTTTTGACATTTTTGGACTTTTTAATATAAAGGAAGGGACATCTACAGAAATTTATAAAAGCTATTCCCCAACATGGGAACTTCCAAAGTAAGCTAACCCTTTTGTTTTCTTTATCAAGGTATAATAAATATCCTCCAAAATCATTTAACATGAATGGACTTGGTATAAAAGAATTTTGGAAAACTTAAGCAATAAAATTCAGCAGGCATGAACCAAGTGGTTGGATTACCTGAATATGCCATGCGTAGCATGAGAGTATTATTTGCTATGTAACAACAGTGCACCAAATGGCACGCTCAATAATCGTTGAACTCACCATAACATTGAATGTCATCCACAAGCCTGGGTTGGGGCCAATAATAAACAGTTTTGGGTGCCTAGGGAAATGTGACTATATCATGAGAAATTATAATTTAAATTGAGCAGTTTTGCCTCATTTGTTCTAGGTAGCTCTTTTCAAAAAAGGTATTGTAAACTGTGCTATGCATGCATATTACTATCAACAACGTATAAGAGATCTGAACAAAACGACGAATATGAAATAATACAGGTTAACCAGTTGATATTATCAAAGAGATAGTTAATGCCTGAGGACCATGCGTTCCTTCATTGAAGACTTATGGAGCTGGCAGGGTCACCACATATGGCCTGTGGAATAGCAAGGCATGAATCCCCTGGATAATCTCTCCAGAGTACAAAATACTAGCTCCATAAAATTGGCAGAAAGATAAAATTAAATCCAAAATACTGTAAAAATGAACAACAACAACAAAAAAAACCAAATAACCTCAGTGAGTGACAGGATTTAAGTTGAATACAAAGATTCAATAAGAAAAGAAACAGAATCCGGCAAACCTGGACAGAAGGTATTATTTGTGTTCATTCCTTTAATCATAATTACAAATAATTATATAAAACAATATATGCTTGTTACTGTCTGCAGATTCAAAAATCAGCATTTTTTGATGACTTTGTGAAAAATGATCTGGGCCAATTAAATAAGATAGTCAGCTGATAATGGTGTCAGACTTTGTTAGTAGAGGGCACTGGAAGGAGATTGTGGGTAGGGTTGGTCCCTGCTTCCAGTTTGCTTGTTGGGCACCTATAACACAATGCAGCTCTTCTTGGGAAACTGCTTTACTGCACAGGCTTCTTAGTACAAGCAGATGCTTGAACACCATGCTTTGGAGGCCTCATGAGGTACAGGTTCTGTGGTCATGACAACCAGAAGCATATAGAAGATGTTTCCACTGAAAAATCATAAAGTAGATCACTCCTGATGAGATGAGGACTCCTGAGCCTCTTCCCTGGTATCCTGAGTGAAGGATTTCTAGAAATTTCCAACAAATTCCATAGGTTGATTGTAACAATAACTTCTCTGCTTTTATTCCCACAACAGGTCTTTTTATTCCATAAGCATTTTTTCAGTCTAGGAGAAGAGGGATGCTATTCTAATATTAGGGATATATTTTATCCTATTTATAATATAGAAGTTTGAGCTTACATATGTATTTATGTTATGTAATTAATACATTATTTTTACAATGGATATTTATTTATAGTTTACATAAATATTATATATCCTAAATTACACTATTACATATGTTATATGTGATATACTTTATCTTTTATTTGTATTTCATCATAGTGTGTGCTGTTTTCACATAATATATATATATATATATATATGTGTGATTTCTGTACTTTTTAAGAAATTTCTTATATTCTAAAGTATTCCTTTGCTTCTTATTGGTATTATAGTTCAAAATGCAAAATGCAAAATATTGTATTGGTTTTTCTCTCATATATTTTTTTCAGAGTTAGTTTTGTCCATGACACATATGGCAAATGATGAACTAATATAGAAATATGAGGCGATATTCAAGAAAAGAAAATCAAGGAAGAAAGGAAAGAAATGGAAAGCAAAATAGGAAAGTAAAAAAATAAATGAAAATTGGATTTACTGAGTAGGAATATTTAAGTTCATATATAGAATGTCAATAATGAAATGAAATGTTGTAAGAGATGGGAAGTAACATATAATATATGTCACATAATACATTGGAAAGATTCAGAAAACTCTATATTTGACTGTAAGCATAGGATTTTCAGATATCTCTTCATATAATAAATATAAAAGAAATACATAGGAAATGGGTTATTCTGCATAAATTGTTTTTAAAATTAAATGAGTATATGGATTAAAGTTGATAAGATCTATACTTAAAAATTATAATTTTCTGAGAGAATATAAAAATGATTTCATTGTAGAAGGACTTAAATTACATATGTAAGATGAAAAAATGTACCATTACACAAGTTGTGAAAATATAACAAGTATAAAGGAGGAATTGATTATACCTATTTTTACATGTCTTTCTTAATTTGTATTCACACTGTTGCAAAAGTAGTCATATAGACATTTTAATATTAGTGATAGTTTTATTACTTGACATCCTATGCAGAATGACTTAGTCATTTTCCCCCCAAACACTAATTATTTCAAATATTGTCTGCTGTACCTCTTCACAGTCGCCTCATTCTATCGTGCAAAATGTTTCAGACTTTTTCTGGCTCAAAATGAAGTCACATCACAGTTATCACAGCAATCTTATCCATTCATTGATTTCTCGTCAACGGAAGGATAGACTTCAAGGCATCTTCACGTTCTTCAGGGTTTTATTTGGATTATGAGATTGAAGGCTTTGTTCCTTTGTGTTTGATGAAAGTAATTACCACTGACTCTTCATTCCTGGGACCAAGTATTACTACATTTGTCAAAATTCACGTGATGACCATATGAAATAAAAGTGTATTTCCTTAATGGTTCTAAATTCAGGACTCTGTTGATCAACCTGTTCCTACTTTGAATATTTTATATCAAATATATTATAAAGTAAATTTAATCATGCTTCATTATTCATTGATTTATAGTCATGGGCCCTCACTATATCCTGTTATTAGGAATTATGATAGATATTAAATGAATTGAATATACTTTTATGTAAAAAACCTTATAAAATTCATGATGCTGATATATGCTTAAAAGTTTAAATGAACAATCAGCAATAGATGATTTAAAAGATTATTTCAGTTAGTCATACAGGAATCTTTTTATTTTAATAAAATTTCAAGAAATAAGAACTTAAAATAATTTCTTGTTTTTAATCAGGGTGGTTGCTTTAATTTTCTATATCAGGACATTTGGGACTTTGAATTATTATATTTAAAACACTAGAAATTTTGGATGTGTTATTTTTGTGGAAGGTAAGGTCTTCGGTCTTGCTTAAATTTTCTAGAGGAAAAATATTTTGTACATCCAAAAATTAATTTATCCCTTTATCTGAAAATGTTTTTGGCAACTTGGTAAAATTATATTATCATACAGAAGTTCCTGGAATTCCTCAGATCCTTCCTGAATTTATGGCAATATTGTTCACAGGAATACTTGTTGCTGAAATACCTTGAAGTCTGGAGGGAACAAAAGTTGAAAGTGATGAAATAATGATCAGATTTAAATGTATATTTCTCTGCCCAGTAAAAGGATCTATCTGGCAGACCCCCATTTTTACAAAAATGGATTTGACTCCCTCTCAGAGGTAGAGACCAAACATTGTCACCAGAAAAGACAGAAAACTTTCTCAGGGCTAAAGACAGCTTTCATAGCAATAATGTCAGATGGAACCTGATCCACACCAAAGGAAACGAAGCCCTACGGCCAAAGAAATTACATGGGAACCATAGACCAATAATGCTAAAAATTAAAAGGCTCTTTTCAAGCTAAGAACAATTTGTAGTTATAAGCAGACAGCCCAAGTTTAGCAAACACTGAAAAAAGACAGTCCCTTAAATCCAAGAGATTTTTATACCCCCAAGCTTTCTAGGGATTAAATCATCTCATCTAATTCTTTTGATTAATGTGATGTCTCCACCATTGTCTCCTCTTTGTGTGTGTGTGTGTGTGTGTGTGTGTGTGTGTGTGTGTGTGTGTGTGCACTTGTGTACATGGGCATGTGTTGTGCATGTATGAGCTCTCCCAGAAATCCATATATATGTTTTAAAAATAAACTTTCTACCATCCATTTTGAATACTGCATATTGAGTCATGGTATCCATTTTTAACTTAAATTGAAAGGCACTGACACGTGGGCATGTGCCTAGCCTATTGTAAACCTCATATTTAAGCTGATATTCAAATTTTAAGTGTCATCTTCTTTCCTAATAAAAGTTGTCTCACTTAGCAATAAGGCTATGAGTTTGTTGTGTCAATCTGGTAATAGAGTTAGAGGTTCTGATTTACGATGTTTTCTTCAAAACCTATCTTCCACAAGACTTTTCAGTCTTCTGTTTCCTTACTTGGTTTCTAACAAAGGCTCATTAAAATGAGTGAAACTAATATAAAATTTACCTTGAACCAGTTCCCCTGCTGAACTCTATTCTCAAAGGTTTTTCTAATTTGCAATTTTTATTTTCGTCTCTAGCCAAGATAATAAAAAAGAATAATACATCGGACTCTGAAAATACTCAATGTTCTTTGAAGTAAGACATTTATGTTTATGTTATTTACACATATTAGTAAGAATAATACAGAATTTTTCACTAATTACATAATATTTTGTAAAAGTATGGATCAGAAAATGTTATATCCAAGTAATACAGCAAACTTATGAGATTTCTATAAGGGACTATAGGTTTTGAAACTGAGTTTTCATTAAACATATACAAAAAAAACTTTGCAACTTCCTCTTGTCTGATGGGCTCATTTAGCTGTGAACACACTAAACTCTTTGGTTCTTTTTCTCTCATATTATACACTGAATGCAATTTACTTCAAACCTGTATATATTGTCTTTAGCTGAATGTTTAAAGTTTGAAATAAAATCTCAATACAGAATTTTTAAACTTTTAACCTAGTTAACTGAATTCCAGGTAAAATTAGAGTAACTATAATATTGAAAAAATTGCAAAAATCTTTGCAAACATTCTGCCTCAGTGTAATAACTTCGATTCAATCATTTTCTGTCATTTATTGTTTTGTATTGAGCCATAGGATTATCATCTTGAATGTGAATTACAATTTACCAAAAACATAGATTTAAAATGTTAAACTCTAACTGTAGTGACTGGGGATTTGATTTATAAATAAACCTTAGTCAGTGTATCTTCCCTCACCATTATCTTTCTCTTAGTGCATGGTATAAATAAGGTTTCCTTCTAATCTTCGATTTAAGGATCATCCTTTACTAAATTTTACATATTCAAAGTTTGGTAAAGGAAAGTAAAGGGACCCAAAAAAACCCATCTTATGTTTTAAAAAAAATCATGGAGCCGGGCGTGGTGGCTCACGCCTTTAATCCTAGCACTCGGGAGGCAGAGGTAGGAGGATCTCCATGAGTTCAAGGCCACCCTGAGACTACATAGTGAATTCCAAGCCAGCCTAGGCTAGAGTGAGACCTTACCTTGAAAAAAACAAACAAACAAAAAATCATGGTTTCCTGAATAATCAACTTTTTTAATACAAAGGCTGTGTCTAATTCCATTCTTATTTAGGAAGGTATAAAATTAGAAAAGAAGATAGTTCAGTAAGTTTTTGGGCAATACCATGCGATAAGGAATCTGTGAATGTATTTGTCCTTTAAGGGGGAATCATATTCTGATCACAATCCTATGTGCATGAGTTGGCCCTTATACTGTTCCTGTTGCTTCCTGGTTGATGTGAGAATCAGGGAACAACCTGAACATGCAAATGACCAGACCCACTATTTAATAAATGTGCCTAATGACTAGAGCTATCTTATTAGAGGCAACCAAGGCTTTAATACATCACATAAAATCATCCGGGTATCACTGCACTACTAGAACTCATTCATCCTAGGGTAGCTTAGACCACACATGCAGTGAAGCAAAAGTGCCATCTGCAAGTAATTCACTGTCATTGCTTCTTATCAGGACAGCTGAGGGCATTTTTTTTTATCAAGTACAAATGAATCATAGAGCACGGAGCATGCTCATTAAACTACAAAAAATCCTGTCCGGTTATCATCTTACCACGCAAAGGCAGTCTAATAGGGGTAAGCTACATGATATGAAAGTGACATGTGAAGAGAGAAATTGACTGAAGCCTGTCTGAGTTATTCCAGGAAATTACATATTCTTCTCAAAGTAAAATAAACACTTGACAAAGCTGTTAATCATCCCTTGTAGAAAAGATTTGCAGATTCAATATTAAGATGATGAGCTTCCCACTGATCTTAGAAGCACTGTAGTCAGATGAATCCATTCTCTTCAGAAATCATTTAGATAAAAATTATATTTGCATTGAAGAATATGAATGTCTAGAATGCTAAAATATCATTTTAAAGATGAATTCTCCTTTCTATGGGCCCCTATTAGATTTCAGTTACTATTTATTTAAGTAAGAATGACATACAATACCAAAGGTTTTCTTCTTGAATGGAGAAGTTACTAAGCTTCATTTTCTGTGAAAAAGAAGAGATGAAAGATGAACCAGGCAAGTAGATATAGACTTCACACTGCATAGTCATGTATGTAAACTCAGCTGCAAAAAGAATGTGCATTTTCACATTGAAGTTATTTCATAAAACCCTTCTCTTACATTTCAGGGTAGATTGAAATAATATCTCACTGATGACATATTTGGAAATTTACCTGGATTATATTGTAGGTGGTAACTCCTATTAAAGAAAGGCAAACAATTTTAGAAGTCTTGTATTGACAACAAGATTATAGAATTGAGTGAATAAGTATGTGTGCATCGCACTATAAGTGCATTTGTTTCCTAGGAAACAAAGAGGTACTGTGACACTGAAGACATTTGTCAGCATTAGAATATTCTGTAATCAGGTCCCAAGAGAACATATTAAATTTTTAACAGGAATAAATATTTGACATCCTAGCCATTTTCTAAATATACTTGTAGATGAAGATTGCTGCCAAATGCCTAGATTTCTAGGTTGAGATCAAATGATGTGTTAGATAAGTCAAGAATATACATTGACATGACTAAACCAAGTGGCAGGATTAATGCAGGTGACATCATGAAAGATTGAAGTTAGTCAAAACCAGCAGGCAGAAATAAAAACCATGGTGATACAAAAATAGACTAATTTTACAATAAAGATTCAGACAGGAATGAAAGGATACTGATTCATTATATAACACTCTTTAATTCATTAAATATATATAGCCATTTTTCTGTATTCAAGATCACTTGCACTTATATTAAGGAAGTGTCTTCTAAACTATGCTACCTGCTGGTTAATTAGCAACATGCCAATCTAAGAATATTCTCAGTGTATGCCTCTCGTGATACTTGAAACCTTTGCAACTGTGAGATGCCTTCTGTGTCTCCATGACTATGAGTTTTGTGAATAGTTTTTTATGTGACGTTATATCGTAGATGGATAGAAAAGACTCAATATTTAGATCTGGAACAAATTTCCTAAGTTATAAAATACGGGTAATGAAATCTGCTTCACAGTGTTTTTGAAATATATACTTAAAAATCTAATGTAGGTGATAAAATAAATCTTTTGTCCACATTAGACACTCATTTTATAATAGTAGATATAATCCTCATTGTTAGAAATGTCAGGTTATTGGGAATTCCATAAAGAAGCAGCTACCAGACATGCTATCTTCATCTCAGTGAGCTTCAGTATGGGATGGGGAGAAAGGAAGATGTGTGAGTT
>PVHP010012116.1:30000-43577 GCA_004024765.1 Zapus hudsonius
ATGATTACTGCTCTACTGAGTTAAGCTGATAAGAATGCTAATGAGTAATAGACAGGTACTTTATCCATCAGATAAGTGAATACATTGGATAAATGAATGATTTACATTCCTAGTGTGTTAGAAAATAACTCCATGTGATATCCTCAGGCTATGCAGAATGGAGAATGTCTTAAACTTAGCTATCATTGATTTCTGGAAATTTACATTTAATATTTTCTGACCACATTTAAACGTAGATAACGGAACCAGTAGAAAGTGAACCGAGGAATAAAGGAAGACTGGTATATAAATCCATATATGTCCATAGTTGCAAAGTAGAAATATAGCTTGTCTCTTTCTTTGAATATTTTATTATTTTTTGGCTCTTTTAACTTAGATTAGTTGATATTTTCCTACTCTATGTTACCTTCCTTATACATAGAAGATAATAACTGTGTTTGAATTTTCAAATTCTGTGTTGCCCAGAGGCTCCTGAATAGTGACTTCAGATCCGAGAAGGGAGCAGTGTTCATGTGATGCCTGGCCCGGGAAAGTTCACTGTCCCAGAAGCAACTGGGTAGGCAGATGATGTCAGTGAAAAGTCATATGTACTTTTGATATTTGAAAAGATATTCTGGAGTTCAGGGATAGCCCGCGGTTTTCTTTTAGGTAGATAGTATAAAAGTATTGAATGACCATCCTTAGAAAATATACCTAGATTAAAAAACGTATTTGTAAGAAGCAGGTAAACAGATGTCTGCAGTGTAAGAGGTTTCAGAGCCCTTCCACCTCATGGTCCCTTCAAGAAAGCGCTCAGGAGAAAGAGCTCAATGGGAAAACCTGGTCTCACTGCACAAGAAACCACTTAAGACAGAAGGGAGAGAAGTGAATAGTGAAGAAAAGGTGAAGCATCATTTAGGGCCAAATACATCAGCAGGAAAGAGAAAGAGAAGAAAGAAAATGCTCTGAGCTGTTGGTTGTTTCTCCAAAGGATGTAAAGCATGAAGGATGAATGTTAGGAAAAGCGTCGTTTACAAGTGTGCACACATTAGTCCTTTTTATGCCCACTTTGCTTTGTTTTGTGTTAAATAAGATTAATTCTCTAAGTCTGTGAAGGGCTGTCATGCGCTTTTGGCTGTTTTCCTAATCCAGAGTTATTTTAAGTGAGTATACTGTGGGTTTAGACAGCTATTTAAGTTAAAAGTTCAGCCCAACTTTCCCTGGGGAACACATTTTTGGTAGATCACTTAGTGATCCATGGGGGGTGGGGAGGAAATCTCTTTTCCTGTTAATATTTTAGATTTGCTCCCTTAATGTAATTGAGCCATCTAGTCCTATAAACAAATGCAATTCTACATTTCCTTCAGAAAACCACCTTCAGCATGTCAGAGAGCCGTGATGACAAAGCAGTTTAAGAGAACCAAGAAACCCTTCTCAGGTGGTCAAAAGACTCATTGAAACAAAACAAAACAAAAAAAAACGAACAAGTTTTGTGAACCTTCAGTGGTTAAAAAATAATTCTTAAATATGGATATTTAATTCTAGGTAACTCTATATAGACAGTGGCTTGTGATTTTAAAGCTTGACTTACTGGAAGTCAACTTAATTTTTATTTAAAAGATTTTAATTTATTTCTTTTAATGCAGTTGTTAATGTCCAAATTTCAGAGTTTAGTGCATCTACTGTATAGAACAATTATCTCACTGAGAGTATACAAGCCTGCACTCTAGGTTGTATTGTAGATATGGAATGACTAACAAAATAACTATTGGGGATCAAGGTGGGGTGGAGAAGTTGCCCTCAGGGTAAAATGAAAGGGAGAAATAGCCTAACATGTTGCCATGTATTGATATCAGCTTATTGTGTGTATAGAATATTGAGTTTATGTTGCTGCTAATAAGTAAATAAGACAATGACAATATCCTCTCAGATAATCCACGTGATGATTTTTTAGCTTCTCAATTAGCTTTGTACATTTTAATGGCAGTGTCCTGGTAGGAACACCATGTTCCATTGCTGTCGTGATAAAAATGCCACTTTAGAAACAGCACTCTCTTTCTAAGAATCCATTGCAGTCTGAAAAAGAGTACTTCAATAGTATTGCAAGGAAAGCATTTTCTGAGATTTCTTCTTCTTGGCAGAGGATATATACTGTGTTTCCCCAAAGGGTTCATCTATTCCAAAAAGGCATCTAAATAAAAATTATTGAATTCTAAAAATCATAATTTGTTTGATGTAATACTGTAAAATACTACTAATCTACTTTAATTTATTTGTCTATTTCATTTAAAATATCATGTCTTGGAAACACAAAAGTTTTCTACCTTTAGATCAAAACTTTGGATGGAATTACAGGAAAAACAAATCTTGTAAGAGAGAAAATGTACGATTGGATAGCAAATAAATTAGACTCAGACTTGAGATAATAGAAATAGCTGCAATCAGAAGACATGTTTTATTATTACAGATGGAGATAATGGTGAGGAAAGTGTGGGAGAATGCCTAAGGCTTATTTTGAAACATATGTAATCATGTATTACCTACATGGTTTATTTTCGTATATGTGTTTTTAAGGAAGGCCTTTCCTTTGTTTTACATTCTAATAATGAAAGCCAACTTTTTATCATCACAGTGTATTCATAGTGACAAGAATGTTTTAGTGTTTTAATATTACTATTCATAATAAGAATTTCCAGTTACAGTGTGGAAACCAAATCTAGTGTTTCCTGTCTTCAAAATACTTACAATCTATTTTAGAAGAAAGTGCATGAAAATTTTTTAGTAAATGTTGAGGTATACTTAGTAACAAAAGATTTAGTAACAGATTTTTAAATTCAAGAAAAGGGGAAAACCTAAAAATAATAAACATATTTGCTCATGGAATTCTGAGAGATCAGACTTGTGAAGAATTTTAGGGAGAAATAACATTTTAATCAAAATAGAATGAAAAAAATGTGGAGTAAAATGAAAGAGAACATAAAAATGGGTGGAAAATTCTGATTCGATATCAAGAAAATTAAATAATAAACCACAGAAGATATGAATGTATGCCCCAATTCAGACATGTTTTCTTATCAAATTAATTTTCTTCATATATTAAGTGAAAGAGTTGAATAAGACAACTATTAATATATATCCCTATTTTTATGATTTCATTGCCTCAAATGGCATATATAGAACTATTGGAAAAATTCAATAGCAGGCATAAGATTTTAGTAATTATTGATAACTGGATGAAGTTATCATCTCCCTTAGGTACAGAGCATTTTAAAAGCATGCAAAAGCAAATTTGTGGACACTTTAAAATTTTCATCATAATATATATAATGGAAGCCAAGAATGGATGACAATAATCCCAGCACTCAAGAGAACCAAGAAGGACCGTCACAAGTCTGAAACTATCCTGGGCTATGTAGTGAGAACCTGTCTTAAAAATTGCCCCAATTTCATCTTAAACCTAAATATAAAACTCATGGAGCTATTATTCACGAAGTTCTGTCATTTAGCATTTTTTTAAAGAATACTTTTTTTTTGTTACCAGAACTTTATCTTTGTGATGGGAATAGACTAGAACAACTTTAATTATTTGCAGGTCATTTTATCACCATCCGTTAAGTGGATATTTTTCTTGGCACATGGCTTTGTGAACATCATGGGTAGATAGATTTATGTAACCGCCAATGCAAACAGGACATAGAGAAGTTTAAATATAGTAACCTGCCATCCCTTATTTTTTACCTTTCTACTTTCACTGGAAACCCAGCCTAACCTTGAGAACCACTGGCTTCTATCATTTTAATTTTGTTTTTTTGTCTTTAATAATTAGAATCGTAAAGTATATGAATTTGGGAGACTAACCTCTATCACTCAACATGCTGCCTTTGATGGTCATATGAGCTACTGTACACATAAGTGCATAAATAGTGTACTTCAAATGGTGGGTGTATTCCCAATTTGGGGATATTATGTAAAGTATATTCAGTCTGATATATATATATATATATATATATATATATATATATATATATATATATATATATATATATATATATATATATATATATATATATATATATATATATATATATATATATATATATATATATATATATATATATATGGAGAGAGAGAGAGAGCAATAGAGAGAGATGTATTTGGCTTGGGATCAGGTTATAATACTAGTTCCATAAAGTATAGCCATGCATACTTGATGTCCATATTTGTATATAAGTTTTGTTGTTGTATAAATTTGATTTCTCCTGGAAAATATCCAGGAGTGTGTTGCTGAGTCATATGATAAGCAAAAGTTTTAATGGTTAATCCATTTCCCGAAGCACAATATTGCAGTTGGCTTTTTCTGGACAACAGATGATGTCTATGAGCCCTTCTTCCTTGCCAGCGCTTGCTACTGTCCCTAGTTTTTAATCAGACATTCTTATAAGGATGTTGGTGCATCTCACCATGCTGTAGTTTGCACTTTCCCAATGATTCCTGAGCTTTTAAAGTCCATATTTGGCATTTTCATCCTTTTTAGAAAAATGGAGTTTTAATTTGGTTGCTTCTTTTTCTTTTTTTCTTGTTTTATTTTTCCAATACTATTCAAAAACTTCAACAGAAAATCAAACAGGAACGCACTGTCATGTTCCTTCTTAGACATAATGAGAACAGAACAATTCCATTTAAAAAGATACTTTTCTTAATGGTGTTCTACCTAGAGGAAGGTTTATAGTAGTGTTAGAGAAGTTCATGAGCTGTGAGAAAAAATAAGATCATATAAACATGTGGGTACCTATTTATGTGTTTATGCATGTGCATAGGTATATATATATATATATATATATATATATATATATATATATATATATATATATATATATATATATACACATATATGTATGCATGCAACTTATCAAGAACATTATTAATCAAAGGTATTCTTATTTTATAGCATTTTTCTTTTTAAAGAAATAATGACAGTTTAAATTTTTGTATTTTACTTATGTACTATTTTAAGAAAATGGGAATTTTAATATATAAAATAATTAATATTCCAGGAAATAGTTGGGTAAAACATTTTTAATAAAAACCACCATCATGTGTCAATGTATGGAATACCATGACTTCCTATATATAATGAACAAATAAATCAACCAAGTCTTTTTTTAATGTTTTTATTGGCTTAAAATTACAAATATTAACACAACAATATGCTCTGTATCATAGGATCTTAGATAAAGCCATTGAGTCCATGGTGACAATCTCTCTTATGCATTAATTATTCTCCCCCCCCATGACTCTTACATTCTTTTCGCCCCCTCTTGAGTCATAGTGGGTGAGTTTATATTTTTCATAGATATTAAGATTCTCAGAGTCTGTAGATTTGTATTTTGGACAATTTTGGGCACCCTTGGTGCCTTTCTCTATTGTCCTTCCCAGGGTTATCTGCCTTGCTGTGGGAGTAGCTCTTTTGCTCTTCATCTCACTTCCTTAGGGGTTGCATTAGGGCTCTAAATGGTGAGTTTGAGATGAATAGTCTCCTGCTTGGATGTCTCCCATCAAATCACGTCCCTTTGGTGGAGTTCGGTTGTCGCTGGTTCTCGTTGCTTTCTGAAAAATACAAATAGAGTCTCCAGTGGAGAGTGAGATCATTATTAGTCAACTGAGACAGATATTGCTAGGTTGGCGAGCATTTGGCAGGTGTAGCCTTTCTGAGGACCTATGGTTAGTGAGGACTTTCTCGCAAATATGGGGTTCTTGGTCCCCATTCAGGGTTGCCCCGGATCCCCTTACCAGTCAGGAGTTCCCTGCCTCTGAGTGGATCTCATAGCCAATTAGCCAGCTGTTGATTACCCACCTAGATTGGATGCCACTATTGAACAGATGGGTACTTCTTGACTTGCTTGTCTGTGCCATATAGCAGTGTGTTCTGCACTCTCAGGCCATTGGTTCAACCAAGTCTTTGTGACAGAAGTTTAGATGGCAAGAAAGAATATTACCTAAAATTGAAATGGTTCTAATGTGGGTGTTAATTACTTGGTGGTGTAGTCAGCCACATGCCACTAGAATGATTCTAGAAACCAGGCACATTTTATGGGAGGAAAGGATTTATTGAAGCTACAGATCCAAGGAAAGTTCTACAATGGTGGAAGAGGCTGGTCCCCTATTCATAGTCCAAGCAGAGAGAGAAAAATCATCACAAGGACCTCACACACAATAGCAAACAGGTAGAGGGGGAGAGATTTCCTCCCCCTTTATATAAATTTAAAGCAGGGTCTTGCAACCCTTTTTCCAGACTTGTTGAACCCCCTGTGTCTCTGAAATTTCCTCCCTGCCCTCCAAGGAAGGGATGTTTGTTTCTCACTCCTTTTTGCCTCATTATATCCTGCCCCCTACTGAGAGGGGCACTTTCCTATAAACAAACTCAGAGAACTACAAAAGATTACTGTTGTAGTCAATTTACTCTGCTGCTGTGCAGAAAGAACCCAAGGTATAGGAGTTTGTGAAGGAATGGGTTTATTTGGCTTATGGTCTCCAGGGGAGACTTCATCTTGGCAGGGAAAACAATGGCATGAGCAGAGGGGTGGACATCACCTCCGCCACAGCACTGCAAACAATGGCAGGAAGATAAGTCAAATATTGGCAAGGGGAAGCTGGCTTAAAACCCCCATAAACCTGCCTCCCAACATAGCTACAGCAAGTTTGTAAAACCCAAACTGCCATCAGCTGAGGATTGATCAATCAGGACACATTCGTTTGTGGGGGACACTTGAATCAAACCATGACAATTACTAAACAAGATCAAGTTGGCAGCATTTAACCATCACAAGTCCACCCCTTGTCAATTTGACATCAAATCATGTTTTCTTACATCACACTTAACTTCCAAATGCAGACAGTAACATAGCCATAACTCCACCTAACATGATATACTATCCCATGTATAACCAGAAATGCATAATTTCCCCCCAACACAAGGCAAGGTCTCTTAAATGTGAGTTCTATAGAATCAAAAAAGTTATATGCTTTTAACTTACTAATGTCACAGAATAAACATTTCTAATTGTTATAAGGCATAACAAGGAGAGACTGGACCAATGCAAACTCAACAACCATTACACAAACATCAAACATCTGCAGTTCAAGTCCAATATCACAAGCAGTGACTGAAAATATCCTAATTCCCTCTTTCCAGCTTGCCTTAATAGCTAGGATAAACTTCCATCCCTTGCCAACAGTGCTCCATGGGAGGCCTTGCACTGTCCTGGTATATCCAAAATATCTTTGGGTCTCCATGGAAAACCACTGTTCATCTTCCAGTTGCTCCATTGGCCTTTCAGGATTTTACACTATGCTCAATTTACTACAACTCAGCAATAGCTCTTCAATCTGTGTGCATTTCATGACCCAATCCATGCATGCATTTTTCATGCAAAACCAGGTATGTAGGATACAGTAATGTTTTAAATTCAGAAATGAGATAAATTGTCACCTTGAAGAAAATGTTCCTTCCTTTCAGCTATCTCCATCAAAAAGTGTTTGCAAAGTCTATCATTCAGTCCTTCCTGGCAATTTCCAACTTTAAATCTTAAATTCTCAGTTCCATATTGCTAGTCAAGTATATCAGTCCATTACGTGAATTCAACTTTGATCAAACTATCTGGATCTCAGCAGTAGATCACATCCATCCCTTATCCCATTAACACAGTTCCAATAAAGTTATATGCAGTTTCTCTTTCCCTTTAGAAAGTTTATAGTCTAACCCTCCAAATGGAATTCTCTCTGTACTTAGAAACTTTCAAACTCTCACCAGAATAGTACCCAATACTTGGCTTACTGCTTCTTCGGGCATCTTTAGTTGCAAGTACCTAATCCATATCCATTCTGTCAGTGAACAAATTTCAGAAGACCCAAACCCACATGGTCATATTCATTTCAGCAATATCACTGGGATGAACCTCCAAACCAGGCAGTTTATGGGGGGAAAGGATTTATTGAAACTACAGATCCAAGGGAAGTGTGAAGTGTGCCTGTGATATTCATGTTTCTCTTGTAAAGTAGAAAATGGCTAAGTGACATTCATGTTTCTCTTGTAAAATAGAAAATGGCTAAAATTCTTATTTTTAAAAGAAATAGCTAAGGGCTTGTTTTAAAACTGCTCACTTGAGTCTCTGGGTGTCATAAGGCCCTGAGATGAGCAGCTGTCTAGAAGGCAGAATTAAGTAACTAACAGCTATTTTGGCTTCTGTGAATGTGGAAAGATAAGAATAACTAAACACTGGACTTCTGCTCCGGCCTGGGTCTTACTTCCGCTTATCTGGCTTTTGTGACCTGCTTACACAAACCCTAATAACAGCAAACACTTGGGGAAAGTGAGGGAGAGATTTCCTCCCTGTGTAAATAGCCTTAGGGTGGGGTCTTGTAACCCTTTACCAGACTTGTTTACTCTGTGTCTCTGTAATTGCCTTCCTGAACTGACCTTCCAGGAATGGATATCTGTTTCTAGCTTCCCTGAGCTTCCTTATATCCTGCTCCCTACTGTTGCCCCCTACTGATAGATTCCTTCCTGTCAACAACCTCAGAGACCCACCTGATATTACTAAATAGTTCAATTTGACAACAAAACTTAACCATCATACCTGGCATTATAAAATTATTACAACTGGTTAATGGTGGGGAATGTAGGTCCATCACAGTAGACACACCTAGCATATATGAAGGCCTGGATCCTCAGCACTTCAGATAAAAAAAAAAAAAAAAACTTGAAAAACAAAACACTCCACTAATTTGAATAATCAATTTTAGAACAAATCTAGAGTCAAAGTTAAATTTATATGATAGAATAAATTTCAGAAGATAATTTTGTTCCTCTCACTACACTCCATGACTTTCATTGGATTCAATGCATTATTGAACAGATTTATTTAAATTATACATATTACCTGAAGAAAGCAGTTCCCACTCTGCAGGGCTAATTTTTGAATAGCATTCCAGATGATTATGGTGTGTGATCCCAGTGGACTTGAGAATGCCAACCCCCTAATGCAGGTACCTAAGTTTCAGGAACTTCTGGGTAATAACAGTGTTGTACTTTTACATGGTTTTCCTTGGCTCTTAATTCTGAGGAACATCCAGAAGTCTGCCCAGACAATATTCACGTTTCCACTGAATGACTTTGTATCCAAAAGCTAATTTCCATAAAGACAAAGTAGAAGTCTCATTTTAGGAAGTGAGAGTTCTGACTGTGTACATAGCCACATTGGGGTAATTTACATGTATTTGTCTTGATGTGTCGAGTTCCATGTACCTAGCAGGGAGAAATGAGATCTAAACACATGGGTCATTTTGTGGCATAACACCGATCAAGCTCACAGAAACTTTCCCCGTCTGTCAGTAATTACTATGGGGTTGAGTTTAAAAATGGTGACAGGGTTGGAATGTCAAGTGAGCCCTCCTCCTGTTGTTTCCATATAAAACAAGCATTCTGTTATACCACACACCACAGATCCTCAGAGAAATTACGGTGGTAGTCCATACAGATGAGGAAGTGATATGTGATTTCTAAGACAACAGCCTGAATGTGCACATAGGTATGTATATGTGTGTACCAAGAAAAGACTTGAGATGAAAGTTTTATAAATCAAAGTAAGTCAAACATTAGAATGCTTACTTAAGTGTTCTCCTCAACACTGCTTATTTTTGCCACCCATGAAGGATCATGGAAACTCCAGATGAGGAAAGACTTTTGGGCTATGTTATTTGTAAATATCTGGCTCTTAATATCAATTCTGTATAGTAATGAAACAGATATTTCATTTGGTAAAATGCTAAACTTGCCTTTTTAGTGATGTTCACATGGTGTTTGTCGTCATATGGTATGTACCCATTATGTATATGAGTGTTTTGCCAAGGCTAATGTTGAACCTTAGGACAATGTTGGGGCCAGATCAATCTGTTTATTACGGATACCATGATATAAGTAAAGATAAGACAAAAAAAGTTTGATTTTATATGCCTATGTTTTCAACTTTCTTAAGTTGTAATATTTCACAAATGTACTACTACTTCTATTTTAATAATACTTCACTTGACTACTATTCTTCCAAAGGAATTGTTTTTCTGTGTATATCATGCATTTATTCTTAGAAAGGATTTTATTCTAAACTTCTGATACATTTATACCATAAATCATCAGGAGGTATAAAATTACATCATCTGGTTATATTTATGTTCGTGACTATAATGTGACTTTTTTCCCCCTCCTCATAGGTCTGTGCCATTGTCAAGTTCAACCTTTACAAGTGACATTTTCATTAAGAATCTTATCATTTTATAATTATTACTTTGCTGAACTCCCAGGGGGTGGACGAAAGCTTTCTATTTATACTTCCATTGTTATGGTTCTTTGAAGAACAAATTAAATTCTTTCACAGCCAAAACAAACGTTTAAATGGTAAAATAAATCTAGAATTCTGTGAAAAACAACCTATCTAGGGAAAATTTGACTCTGGCGATTATAAGTTCAGGTGTATTTAAGATAATTTACTACTGTGTTTTCTTTGCTCTGTGTAAAGGCGCTGGCGCCATATGCTCCCTTTGTAGTAGGAAGGGGAGGAAAGAGCTAAGGTCTGGAAAACAGGACTAGAAAATGAGCTGAGGAAATGAGTTAGTATATCATTCTAGCCTGTACTGAGAACAAAGACACGAAGAGGAATTTTTTTTCCCAGCTCACTTCCTATTTCTTGTATAAGTTTGCTTTCCTGATTAATATCAACAATATGATCATGCAAAGGAAGAATCTAGTCTGAATAATCTGTCACTAACCAGATTGGATCAACTCACTGATAAAATCACTAGCAACTCCCTGTGTGTGGCCATTTTCATCATTTTCTCTGATGTGTCTTGACCTTCATCAAGTAAATCAGGAAATTTCAGTTGCCATACTTGGCTAGTATGCCAAACAGCCTTTGGTGCTTTAACTTAATTAAAGATGTGATTTGACCTTCATATAAAATGACCCAGTGGCACTTCTGGATACGTCTCCAAGTTGCCATTTTGTATGATCATTTTGGCCTCTTTCATAATATATTGCTGAAGAAAATTGGCTCTCTCATGCTTTGTGACGCATTCCCTTGTGTTTCCATTAGACCTTTCTGTTTGTCTTTTCTTCTTTTCTCATTTTCTTACTTCTAGACTCCTACCTGTCTTACTTTTGAGTGTACATATAAGACTATAGTGCCAGTCTGTTAATGAAAACAAGAGACCAAGTTGTTTACATGGAGAACCAATTGCCTATTTCATAATAAAGGAAATGCAACTTATATTTTCACATGCTCTCACAACAGCCCATGAATCAGTAAGTACATTTCAAGGGATTATCTGAAACATTTGGAAAACTCTTCCTTAAAGTGGTCTAACTATTCACTATTTTGGTAAGAAATCCCTTTGTCCAGGTCTATGTTACTGTTTAACATAGTGTTCTTATTGTAGTTCAGATGTCTGATATACTGAATCCTATCACTTTATTAATTTCAACATTTGTATTACTTCAAGGATTTTATTTGTTCTTTTGCTTTGGTTTGCTGTTTTGTTATGCTCTTTTATTACTTACCTGATTATTTTGTGTAGCTCATTATTTCATTTACATAACTTTTCAGATCCTCGATTTTAATATAATAAATGAGTATATTTTGACAGATTTATAAACTAATATAATCAGTTTTAGTGTTGGTGCTATCACTGAATAGTTATGTTGACAGGATATTCTGGGGTTCTTCATGTGAATTTCAGTAAATAACAGGAAAATTATTGACATTAGTTGCTATAGTTTAGGTCTGATGGAAAAGCTTATTTTAATGAACAGTATTCCTGAACCTTTTATGTCAGTAAGAGAGAGTCCAGAACATGAATTCTCATTTTAAAAATAATAAAGTGGTGCCTGATTTTGTTGTTTTTGACATGTTTTAAAATTTTATGTGAAAATTTTTATAGCAATTTCCACAATTTATAGATGAGACTCTGAAGCCAAAAAGAACAATATCATGTGCTTTTTTTGGGGGAGTGGGGTAGGGCATATGTCTTAACTTTGAAACTGGACTTAAGCTTCCAAAATCTTGGGAGCAAGTCTTTGTTTTCTCCCATCCTATATTGCTGACTTGTGTGCATGTGTATCACTGAATTGCAGTCAGATTAGTGAAGAAGCATTGCATATTGAGGTAAGGGAGGTTGAAGTAAATGCCCTATTACATCTTGTATAATGGCTGCATGCTTTCGGTTAATAAATTACTTAATGTTTCTGTCATCTCAGTCTTCTCATTGTGAATTAAGAAAATAATAAAACTATATAGACCAATAAACCCTTATTTTCAAGCGAAATACAGAGCAATATCTGACCTATAGAACTAGTAGCTGTAATCACGGTTGTTATTGATGATGAAATTATAGAAGCAGAACCAGTGAGTCAGCTAACCTTCAGGTAATAATTATTCCATTCTATATTCCTATTTTCTTAATTTTTTTATAAGTGTTGGTATCATAAAATGACAGTGATGGCAACACTCAATAACTCTCATTTTGTAGTGTTAATATTAATTTTATTTAAGGAACAATGGCTGCCATTCCATTGAATTCAAGAGTATTCAATGTGAAGAATGTACTTATATCCTCATCAACAGTCATGGAGATCCAGGTAACACAAATAAAATTATGCATATTCTTTGACATCATATATTCAGAATATTTTTATGTTTGATCAAGTAAGTTTCTTTTTCTCTACATATATATTTGTGTGTGTGTGTAATAAACATTTATTTAATAAAATAAACTGGCTCACCTGACAGTGAATTCTAAAATCCATGGGCAGGCTGGAAACGTTGACAAAAATGTGTTATAATCCAGAGGATGAAATCATTCTTAGCTGGGAAACTTGCATTTTCCCTCTTCTGGCTTACCCAAATTTTAGAGGGGCTTCTGTTTTATTAAAATCACTTTCTTGGGCTGTGGAGATGTTTCAGCAGTTAAGTCACTTGCCTGCCAAGCCTAAGGACCTGGATTTAATTCCCTAGTACCCACATAAAGCCAGCTGATCAAATTAGCACATGTGCCTAGAGTTCTTTTGCAGCAGCTGGAGGCCCTGGCATGCCCATTCTCTCTCTCTCTCTCTCTCTCTCTCTCTCTCTCTCTCTCTCTCTCTCTCTCTCTCTCTCTCTCTCTCTCTCTCTCCCTCTCCCTCTCTTCTCTCTCTGCTAAGTAAATAAATAAATATTATTTTTAAAAATCACTTTGGTACAAAAATTAATCCCACCTACAGTCATGTGTAGATCAGTGCTTATGGAAACAAATGTTCCATAGTCTAGTCATGTTGGCATATAAAATTAGCAATCATGTGCCTTTGGTGAGAGGCCCATTGATGCATTTTGAAATGGATAAGTCTGGCACCATTATCTCCATGAAAGTTAAAGGAACTAATCCACCAGAATTAGATTCAGGGTTTTTGGTCAGTGTTAAAGGTCTCTGCTTTTCAACTAGTCTGATGGGCCATTTCCAACTACATGGGTAAGTTTTTCTTTTCTACCTGGTCCATATTAACAGATGATTTCTAA
>PVHP010012117.1:0-43682 GCA_004024765.1 Zapus hudsonius
AGTTTCCTTAAAGGTGTTACAGGGCATCAGGCTACAGGAGAGTTTCCCAGGGTGGGACTGTAAATGTGTTTGTCTCTGGAACAGAAGCTCTGGCTTGTAAAGAAGCTATGACAGTTGCAGCAGTAACAGTGACGGTCCTTGGCCTTCAATGACTGAAGTCTCTCTGAATGAGGGTGTGACATTTAAATACCCGGGGGCTGTCATAAGGACACCTTTCTGGAACGCAGAAGGAGTTGCTGCTTGATGGGCCCTACAGTGGCCACAGAAATTTAGGGTTGAAGTCATGGCTGATTCTAACTCACATAAAACATCAAGAGAACCACTGCAATGGTGCTCACAGCTAACCAGAGCCATGGCAATGGTGTTCACAGCTTAACCAGACTTGGGAACTGGGATGACCCCCAGTCTGTCTTCAGTCTCTTCACAACCTGTGTCTGGATATGAAGAAACATGATCAAACACTTGGGTGCTTGCCTCTAGCAAGCCTGGACAGCTTCCATTAGCAAAGAGAAAAGCAATAAAATGTACATGTAACCAAGATCAAATATAAAATTAACATTCCTTTCAAGGAATTTTTTTCATATTTAATCTCTGTCTAAATACCTTGACAGTAAAAAAGGTTGAGTTTCTCATTAATCTATTTTATTTATATAGCATAAATGTATTTTGTATTGTGAACCTTAGGGAATAGTAATAAAATACTAGGGTTTGAATAAGTACCCCTCAAAGATACAGCCCCTAAGATTTAGATACTGAAGACAGTGTTTTTTATGATAATTGGAGCCTGGAAATCATAAATATTATGGAATTCACAAAACAGCTCCATACCATAAAGAATAGCATCCCTACTCAGATTAACTTTTTAAAAATTGCATTTGTTTATTTGAAAGCAGAGAAAGACAAATACAGAGAGAGAGAGAGAGAGAGAGAGAGAGAGAGAGAGAGAGAGAGAGAGAAAGGGTTGCCAGGGCCTGCAGCCACTGCAAACGAACTCCAGATGCATGTGCCTCTTTGTATGTACATCTGGCTTTATATGGGTACTGGGGAATCAAATTCAGATCGTTAGTTTTTTCAGGTAAGCACCTTAACCACTGAGTCTTCTCTCCAGCCCTCAGATTAATTTTTGAAATAATTTAGGTTTGACAAATACAGCACTCAACTCTTTTACATAGTAATGTATAACCTTATTTTCGTTGGTTTGTTAACTTTTTGTCACTGACATAACTTGAATAAATATATATTTTTTAACTCACAGTTTCAGAGGCTTGAGGCCATGGTTAGCTGGTTCCATTGTTATGGTATTGAGATTAAAGGTAAACACTATGGCATGATACATACAGCAGAGCAAAACAGTTTGTCTCATGGAAGACAAGAAGCAGAAAGAGTTAATTATTATGCCAGCAGCCTTCCTCCTCCTTCCAACTTTATCTGAGCCCTGAGCTTATTGAATGTTGATACTCACATTCAAGGGATGTCTCTCCACTTAATCATGTCTAGGACACTCTGAGAGATATGCCCAAAATGTGCATTTGTATTCTCCTAAGCATTTCTCAGTTCAGTCAGTCTGACAAGATAAGCCATCAGAAGAATGCTGAGTGTTGCAGTTACCTTCTTGTTGCTGGAACAAACACCCTAACAAAAGCAGTTTATGGAAGGAAACGGTTTATTTAAGCCTTGTAATTTCCAGGAAAAGCTTCATCATGAAGGAGGAACCTGGCTCACTACATCATACATACATAGCAGAGAGACAATGGCCGGCTCCAGCAAACATGAGCTGGCTGTGAACACATACCTAGGGCTGGACTCCAGATCCTCCCCTAGTGACACACCTTTTCCAGCAGGGCTCTGCCTGCTGCAGACTTAAGTAGGAAACTTAATCTTAATCCGAAATACCTGAAGCTATGGGGATATTGCATTCAAACCACTTATACTGGGTAAAATTGCAGATTAAAAATGCTTCCATGTAATGTTGTGAAGAGAGTCAAGGTAATAAAAATGGACTATTCCAAAAGGAGAAAGAGGAGAACAGCATTGGATATTCAGATATAAAGTGATAAGATAGCTGAGAAAAGCAGAAAAACCAAAGGATGACTCAGTGTAAAGAAGGAAGCCAAGCAAAGCTCTGAGCTTGCAAATTTCCTGTTGGGGAAAGGAAACAGAAGCCTCATTCTAAAGGTAAGCCAGGGAATTGTATCAGATACTTTCTGATTGCTGGGAAAAGATTCCTGAAGAGAATCAGCCTAAGGAGGGAAAGGTTTTGTTTTTGGCTTCCACTTTTGAGGGGAAGATTCATCAAGGTGGTGAAGACATGATAGGTCCAAGCAGACAGCTGGCATCACCTCATCATCCTAACAGACAGGAAGTAGAGAAGAACAAATGGGATTGGACTATAAAATCTCAAGGCCTGCCCTAGTGTCAACCTTCTGTCACTATAAGGCTCCATCTCCTAAAAGTTCCTCCACAAGTTGGAGATTAAATATTCAAATACATGAATCTCTGGGGAAGATCTTTTATTCAAACCACCACAGTGACTGTTGCATTCAACTTTCTTATTTTGTGCAAAAAAAAGAACCCAACCAAAAGCAGATTGTGGAAGAAATGACTTTATTTTGGCTTACAGACTCAAAGGGAAACTCCATGGTGGCAGGATGAGCAGATGGTGGACATGATCATCTCTGTCACAGCAATACAAAAAGCAGTAAAGGAAGGTGTGCCAAAATTGTCAATGGGAAGCCAGATATAAACCCCATAAGCCCACCCCCAATGACACACCTTCAACAAGGTTCCAATTCCAAAACTGCCATCAGCTGGGGATCAAGAATTCAGACGTTTATGGGCAAACCCGTGAATCACACCACCATAATATGCCCTGCCCCCTCAAATAAATTGATAACCATTCATGATGTAAAATGCAATCCATTCAGCTCAACTTTAAAAGTCCTCCGTAGTTATTATCAATACCATTGGCATTCAGACATCCCCAAAATCTAGGCCATAATAGTTTAAAAAAAAAGTAATAGCAGAGAACATTCATTCTGCAAAAGATGGCAGGCATAGAATAAACAAATTGAACCAATACAAGATTTAAAACAAACAGGGCAAACATCAAACTATAACTCCCAGTCCAATAATAACCAATAAAACATCTCTGGTGTTCCAATTACACCCCTCCAGCTTGGCTACTCACAATCCAGGAAAATATCATCCACTGCTGGCAGCTCTCCTTGGCAGCCATCCAATATCCTGGAATTTCACTTGGTCTCCTCTGGGTCCGTGGGTTACTTAGGGGGTTGCAGGCGCATCAACTCCCTGTTCACCCACGGGAGCTGGGTGAGCAGTGGCTTGGAATAGCTGTGAGCCGAACAAGAGATGAGACTCTCGGAAGAACACGGCAGTGGGCAGTTCTCATTTTATTGATAGATAGCAGTTGTTTATATAGGGAAAAGTCAGAGGTAGAAGCATAGGAAGCAAGATCTGTGGGCATCTCATGAGTTTGATTGGTAGGGGCCAGTATCCTAATTTACTTAGATAAATTGAGGGGGCTACGTGACTCTATACATGGATAGAATGGTGATGTTAGCAGAGGAAATGAAACCTTATTGTTTAGGTTTGTTATTTGCAGTTGGAATAAGTTAGGCTTTGAACTGCTTATCTTATCTCAGGGGACAGCTGTGGCCTGCCTGGGTGCTGGAGTTCTCAGGATTGCTAAGATTTACAGGGGCCCTCGGACTTTGCCTCAACTTCCTTATCAGAAGGAGACTGTCCCAGAAGCCTGCCAGACTCAGCAAAACCCTACTTCCTCCATGCTCCATTAGCAGGGTACCACAGTCTCCCCTGCAACCCACAGTTCATCCTCATAACACCATCAGGATTCTATGCAGGTAATCCAGTTCCATACTGCCCATGGTCATTTCCAAAAAAAACGAAACCATATTGCGCATCCAATGACCCAATTTCCTGCATTTGCTAGTACCAAGTGAGCTACCAACTTGTTAATTCAGGGGAAATAAAGCAGATTTTGAAGAGCAGTAAATCTCCTTCACCATTCAGACCCCTTACTTCAAAAGAGTCTGAATTCTTCCTACTGTTATAATGCAGATCACCTAGCCCAATCTCAATGGTTATAATCTCTTAAAGAATTGCAGCTGAAAGGACAGTAGTTTTCTCCCAATGATTTCAATTCTTTCTGTGAGACCTCCATCTGGTCACACCAGTCCATTTCTACATAAAGCAACCCTGTACAAGTTCTCAGGACACAGACAGGCAGAATGCGGCAAGTCTCTCATACAAACTGCCTCCAGACCAGTCCCAACAAAGTTTTCTCACTCTCATAAGCCAAACTTCACAGTCCATAGTTCTTACTGCATTCAGGTCGTTCAACTCTGACCAGAATGGTCCATGAAGCCATACTCACAGCACTGCAAGGCATCTCTTGGGCCAAGGTTTCAAATCCTAGCACATCCCTCCTGCAAATCAACTCCAAAAGGTCAAAACCACAGAATCAGGGTTCTAGCATCATTGATTGATTCCACTCTCTGGTAACAAAACTGTTAGAGTCTGCTTTCTCATTGCTGCAGCAAAGAACCTATCATGGTTTGATCCAGGTATCCCCCACAAACAAATGTGTTCTGAATGATTGATCCTCAGCTGATGGCAATTTAGGTTTTACGAACTGTGTTGTTGGGGGGGGGCTTATGGGGTTATAAGCCAACTTCCCCTTGCCAGTATTTGACACACCTTCCTGCTGTTTGCAGTGCTGTGGCAGAGATGATGTCCACCACTCTGCTCATACCATCATTTTCCCTGACATGATGGAGTCTCCTCTCAAGTCCATAAGCCAAATAAACCCATTCCTCCACAAGCCGCTTTTGCTTGGGTTCTTTCTGCACAGCAACAGAAAAAGCTGACTACAACAGTTTTGGTACCAGGAGTGGGGTCTGTTGCTGCCAGAGCCCTGATATTGTGTGCCTTTTAGAAGTGATCTACAGGAGGAATGTGGAAGGATTTGAAACTTCATCCTGAGAGACGCCTTGCAGTGCTGTGAGTTCAGCTTGATGGACCATTCTGGTCAGAGTTAAAAGACCTGAATGCAATAAGAACTATGGCCTGTGAGGTTTGGCTTACAAGGGTGAGAAAGAACTTTGTCAGGACTGTGCCTGAAGCAGTTTGCATGAGAGGCTTGCTGCGTTCGGCCTCCCTGTGTCTTGAGAACTCATGCAGGGTTGCTTTGCATGGAAATGGATTGGTGTGAGCAGATGGAGATGGCACAGAAAGAAAAGAGATCTTTGGGCCAAAACTGCTGCCATTCACCTGCAATTGTTTGAGAGATTACAACCATTGAGATTGGGCCAGCTGGTCTGCATTGGAACAACAGGAAGAATGTGGATTCTTTGAATTAAGGAGCCTGAATGCTTCCCTCCCCCCAGATTAACAAATTGGTAGCCCACCGGGTTTTGTGGAGTGGAGATTGATTAGAAAGAGAGGGTCATTGGATTTGCAACACAGTTTTGTTTTTGAAAAATGGCCATTGGCAATATGTAGCAGGTGTGCTAGATTGCCTGCATGGAGGCCAATAGAGCCATGAAGATGAACTGTGGGTTACAGTGGAGACCCAATGAATTCCAGGACTATGGATGGCTGCCAAAGAAAGCTGCAAGCACTGGAAGTTTTCCCGGACTGAATAGCCGAGCAGGAGGGGCAGAATCAAATCTCCAAGAGACTGATTAGAATTATTGAACTTGGAGTTAGAGATTGTTACTGCCCTGCTTGTTTTAAATCTTGTATTGGTTCAGTCTGTTTTTGCCAATCTTCATGTTTTGCAATGTGAATGTTCTGTGCCATTTGGCTTTATTTTTTGGTATTATGGCTCACTTGAAAGCTACGGGGACTTAGGCGTTAAGCTGAACACATTGTATTTTATATCATTAGTTTGTGGGGGCCAGGGGTAGACTGTCATGGTTTGATCCAGGTGTCCCCCACAAACAAATGAATATCTTCTGAATGATTGATCCTCAGCTGATGGCAGTTTGGGTTTTACAACCTCGCTGGATCTGTGTTGTTGGGGGTGGGCTTATGTGGTTATAAATCAGCTTCCCCTTGCCAGTATTTGGCACACCTTCTTGCCACTGTTTGCAGTGCTGTGGCAGAGGTGATGTCCACCCCTCTGCTCATGCCATCATTTTCCCTGCCATGATGGAGTCTCCCCTTGAGTCTGCAATCCAAATAAATCCATTCCTCAATAAGCCGCTTTTGCTTGGGTTCTTTCTGCACAGCAACAGAGAAAGCTGACTACAACAGAACCCAACAAAAAGCAGCTTTTGGAAGAAATGACTTTGTTTTGGCTTACAAATTTGAGGGGAAGCTCCATGATGGCAGAGTAAATGATAGGATAGGCAGAGTATGAACAACACCTCTACCACAGCACTGCAAACACTGACAGGAAGGTGTGCCAAACACTGGCAAGGGGAAGCCAGCTATAACCCCCTTAAGCCCACCCCCAACAACACACAACAAGTTTCCAATTCCAAAACTGCCATCACCTGGAGATCAAGCATTCAAAACACATTAAGTATAAGAGGGAGACCTGAATCAAACTACGACAGTGACCTTGGTGAAAAGACACAGGTAGTCCTAATGAGAAGAGAAGCCTACAGTTCTCTCAAGCCTCAAATTCCGTTATAGGATTTGGTAAGATAGTGACTTCTCCTGCAACATGATCAGCATTGGAGAGGGATTCCATTTTGTCATTCTTTGTTACTCTTAAGGCCTATGATGGCAAGGTGCTACCTTGAGAAGGAACCTATTGTTTAAAAATTGAGATGCCTTTAAATAAGGAACAGTCACAAGTCAGCAGTACTTAAGTCAGCATACCAGTTCATTACCTTTAAATTGAACTTTGTTCAAGTCCTCAGGACACAGGCAGAAAACAGTTTCTCTGCCAGAACATCACACAAACTGCTTCTAGCCAAGTTCCTGACAAAGTCCTTTCTTTCTTTCTTAAACCTAATAAGTGAAGACTTCACAGCCCACACTTCTTTCTGCATTTAAGCCTTTAAAACTCTCGCCAGAATGGTGCATCAAGCTTTGTTTATAACAATGAAAGGTTTTTCTTTTCCAAAGTCCTAAACCCTTCCATATTCCTTCCACAAACTAGTTTCAAAATGCCAAAAACCAAATGATCAGGTTTATCATTGCAGCAACTCTACTTCTGCAATGTTGTCTTTTCATTGCTGGGACAAAACACCCAACCAGAAGTAGCTGGTGGAAGGAAAGGATTTATGTCTGGCTTACATTCTCAAGAGGAAGTTAAAAAATAAGCATACCCAAATAATGCTATTCTCACTCTTTTCCAGGTGGCAGTGACCACTAGGATAATGCAAAAGACACCACAGTGCTGAGGAAAAAAACAGCAGTGGGACATCTCTATCAAACTTCCCAAGGCTCGGGGTCTATTGCAGAAGAGGTGGCAGAAAGATTATAAGATCCAAAGGTTAGGGCTGCTTACAACACAAACTTCCAGACACAAAATGGTCTTGATATTTATGATTTCACAGTGCCTGATAATACCTACACATAGTGGAAGGAAAAGATGATGACACTGAAACAAAACAGAAACTAAGAGGGGGAAAAGTTATGATGGGGAGCAGACTCATAATGATTTATTGTATATAATTATAGAAGCTATCAGTATAAAGTTTAAATAACAGCAGAAATTTTAAAATCTAGCAGAGAATGGAATATATTTCAAACTCTGGAAATTTCAATAGTAACAGCCAGATCAGATTACTATTCCAGCAAAGCTATATAATTGAAGGAGAAAGAAAAACTTTTCACAACAAACTTAAGCTAAAGAATTCATGATGAATGTATGAAGGGATAGATGTGCTAGTTACTCTGATTTGGCCATTTATACAATGTATACAATACAATGTATGCTTGTATCAACACACTGCATCCTATAAATGTGCACAATTACAATGTACCAACTGAAAAATACATATAAATAATAAATGAACTGAAAAAAGAGATTTCATGACCATTAAGCCAGCACTATAGAAGATACCTGAAGAAATACTACACACTAAATATAGTGCACCCATGAGCTCACAAGAATCAATGACCCTAGCATAGCAGGTAAACAAGTGTGGATTTGAAAAGTATCAAACCGGTTAAAAGACTAAAATGAGAGTATTAACACATTCTGCATTAGTTGGGTTCTCTAGAGGAGCAGAACTGATAAACTAGATATATATTGTAAGCGGGGATTCATTGGATCAACTTACACGATAGAGGTTGAGTCTCCCAAAGGGTTCATCTGTATGCTAGAGAGGCTGAAAACACAGTGGCTGCTCAATCTCCTAAGCTAAATGACTCAACAATGCCCATCTGGCATTGAAAGCCTGGGAATGTTGAAGCCCTGCTAGTTTTCAGACCACTGTTGGAAGCCATAAAAGCTGGTGGTGCTGTGAAGGAAGCATGGTAGCAGCCACGGTGCAGCCATGATCGCAGCAGGAAGTGCAGGTGTAGCAAGCACTGCTTTGTCCTGGGTGACCACCAGAATGTGTCTTGCAAACTTACCTCACAAACTTGATGGGCGGGTCTTAGTCAATTCCAGGTACAGTAAACTTGATAATCAAGATTAACTGTCACAGACGCCTTTTAATAATAATATATTAATGGTCTCAATTCACCAATAGAAAGATACAGACTAAGAGAGTAAATTTAAAAGCAGAATCCAAGCTACGTGCAGTACCTCATGTCTTTAATGTGAACACTCAGGAGGCTGAGGATTTCAGTGAGTCTGAGGCCATCTTGAGCTATAGAGTGAGTTCCAGTTCTTCCTGGGCTTGAATGAAAGCCTACCTCAAAAATACAACAAAAAATAAAAGGAAACATACCAAAGTGTCCAAGGGAAACATGGCATTAGGGCTGAAGGTTGGTAAAAGGTATCCCAACGAATGGAAAGCAAGTATCAACACTAATGTCTGGTCAAGTAGAATTCAAACCAAAATTAGTCAGAACCAATAAAGAAAATTAGTTCATGTTAAGAGAATAGTCTAATCCATTAAGAAGATATAACACTGAAATGAGGAGTCAACTGGTAGTTCTATATCCATCCTGTTCAGAAGCCTCCACATTGCTTTCCACAGTGGTTGTACCAGTGTTCATTCCCACCAGCAGTGGAGGAGGGTTCCTTTTTCCCCACATCCTCACCAACATCTGTTGTTGGTAGATTTTTTTAATGATTGCCAGTCTTACCAGAGTGAGGTGGAATCTCATTGTTGTTTTGATTTGCATTTCCCTGATGTTGAACATTTTCTTAAATGAAAATTGGACATTTGTAATTCTTACTCTGAGAATTCGCTGTTGAGCTCAGAGGCCCATTTTGTGAGAGGGCTGTTTGATATTTTATTATTTAATTTGATGAATTATTTGTAAATTCTAGATTCTCTATCTGTATTGTAGCTGGCAAAGATTAGCTCCCAAGCTGATGGATGTCTATTGGCTTTGAGTATGGTAAGTTTGTACTTTTTAGCTTGATGAGATCCCATTGGTTGAGTGATTATTATACTTACTGGTTTACTGGAGGTTTGTTCAGGAAGTTTTTCCCTATTCCTATTTCATATAGAGTTCCCCCTATTTTTTCTTCCAGGATTTTCAGAGTTTCAGGTCACATGTTGAGGTCTTTGATCCATTTGGAGGTGATTTTGGTGCACGGTGAGAGGACTGAGTCTATTTTTATCTTTTTACAAGTGTTTATCCAATTTGTCCACCACCATTTGTTGAAGATGCTATCTTTACTCCAGTTGACATTATTGGCATCTTTATTGAATATCAAGTAGCTATAGTTGCTTGAGCTGAGGTCAGGATCTTCAATTATGTTCCATTGGTCTGTCTGTTCTTATGCCAGTACCATGATGTTTTTCTTACAATGGCTTTGTAATATATGCTTAGATTGGGTATGGTGATACCTGCCAATGAGCTTCTTTGACTAAGGATAGCTTTGGATATCCAAGGCCTTTTGCCTTTCCAAATGAATTTGGAAATTATTTTTTCTATGTCCACAAAAAACGATGCTAGTATTTTTTATTGGCATGGCATTGAATCTGTATATTGCTTTTGGGAGTATTGCCATTTTCACAACATTAATTCTGCCTATCCAGGAAGCATGGAAGATCTTTACATCTTTTTGTGTCATCTTCAATTTCCATCTTCAATGTTTTTATGTTTTCATTATACAAGTCTTTCACATCCATGGTTAGTGTTACTCCAAGGTATTTGATTATTTTTGAGACTAATGAAAATGGGACTTTTTCATTGATTGCTTTTTCTGTGTGCACATCATTTGCATATAGGAAGAATACTGATTTTTGTGTGTTAATTTTGTATCCTGCCACTTTGCTAAAGGAGTTAATCACCTTCAGTACTTAGTGATACTGTTCTTTGGGTCTGTTACATATAAGATTATGTTGTCTGCAAAAAGGGATAGTTTCACTTCTTCCTTTCCAATTTGTATCCCTTTTATGTCTTTTTCCTGGCTTATTGCATTTGCTAGAACTTCAAGGACTATGTTGAAGAGCAGTGGTGAAAGTGGACATCCTTGCCTTGTTCCAGAATTTAGTGGGAACTCCTTGAGTCTTTCCCCATTGAGATGATTTGGGCTTTAAGGGATTTGTATATGGCTGTCATAGTCAGCCACACGCCACTGGGATGAATCTTTAAACCAGGCACAGTTTTGGGAAGGAAAGGATTTATTGAAACTACAGATTGAGGTGAAGTTCTATAATAGTGAAAGGGGCTGGCCCTATTTCACAGGTCCAAGCAGAGAGAAAAATGTATCACTTACACCACACAGAGAACAGTAAACAGGCAGGAGGGCCAGGAGAGAATTCTTTCAACTTTATATAGCCCTAGGGTGGGGTCTTGTGATTCTATCCCAGACTTAATGGCTTTCTGAGTCTCTGGAATTTCCTTCCTGTACTGCCCACACAGGAAAGGATGTTTATTTCTTCCTCTCCTAAGCTTCTTATATCTTGCCCCCTACTGAGAAGCTGCCTTCCTGTGAATATCCTCAGAGACCCACCCAAGATCACTTGAAAGGTCAAGTTGACATTAAAACTTAACCATCACAATGGCCTTTATTATGTTTAGGAATATGCCTTCTATTCCAAGTCTCTGAAGTGTTTTGATCATGAAGTGGTGTTCAATTTCGTCGAAGGCTTTCTCTGCATCTATTGAAATAACCATGTGGTTTTTGTGACTGAGTTTATTAATGTGGTGGATTATGTTGATTGACTTCCATATGTTGAACCAACCCTGCAACTTGCAATGAAGCCTACCTGATCAAGGTGGATAATACTTTTGATGTGTTGTTGAATTCGGTTTGTGAGGATTTTTTTTTTCAGAATTTTTGCATCTAAGTTCACCAGGGATATAGGTCTATAGCTTTCTTTTCTGGATTTATCTTTGTCCTGTTTTGGTATTAGAGTGATGCAAGCATCATAGAACGAGTTTGGAAGAATTCCATGCTCAACAATGTCATTAAAGAGCTTCAGAAGGAGTGGTTTAAGTTCTGTGATGAATGTTTTTTAGAATTCAGCTGAGAATCCATCAGGACCTGGAATTTTCCTTCTGTGGAAGTTTTTAATTACGTTTTCAATTTCGGTGGATGTGATGGGTTTATTTAGGACATTTATCTGCTCTTGATTTAGCTTTGGTAGATGATAACTATTCAGTAACTCATCCATTTCTTCCTTCAGCACAGAGACATCTGCACAACCATGTTTATAGTGGCTCAATTCATAATAGCTAGGAATTGGAACCAATCTAAATGCCCATCGCTAGATGAATGGATATCAAAAATGTGGTACATATACACCATGGAATTCTACTCAGCAGTTACAAAAAATGATATAACGAAATTCAAAGAAAAATGGATGGACTTGGAACAGATCATACTCAGTGAACTCACACAAGAGACACAAGAAACGCATATGCTCCCTTATCTGTGGCCCCTAATCAGGTTAAACTGAACTGTAAGTAAACATGATTAGTGACTCAGGTGAAAGGCAAAGGGGACAGAAGGAAACAGGGCCAGGTTTGGAAGCAACAGAGGGTAAACTAACAATAATCTAACTCAATGGAATCCTATCTTCTGTACAACAAGTTCTGGAGGTAGATAGGGCTCCTAAGGGGGGGGGAGGTGGAAGCCTACCTATGGTACAAAGGATGCTGACCTTTGGCTCCCTGACCCAGTAAGTAGTTACCTACCACAATAAGCTGTAGATCAGAGTGACACACAGGATCCCTAAAATAAGACAAACTTTTGTCATAGCCCTTGAATACCCACCCACCTCAGACAAAAAATAAGACCCTATTGCTGAAGATTCCACAGACTGATATCACACAACACAGAGAGATGCTGATGAATCCAGAAACAAAATAAGTTCCCAGAAGGGCAGCCTGGGTAATGCCGGAAGGTGTTGCATGAGCTGTCAGGAGAACCAGACCAATGATATTCTGAGAGAGCAGGAGGCATCTTCAAGTTACACCAACCGATGGTCTGAGAGTGCAGAACACACTGCCATATGGCACAGACAATGTCAAGTAGCGCCCATCTGTGCAATAGTGGTGTCCAACGTAGGTGGGTAGTCAACAGCTAGATAATTGGCTTTGAGATCTACTCAGAGGCAGGGAACCCCTGACTGGTACAGGGACCCAAGGCAAACTTGAATGGGGACTAAGAACCCCATCACCATGGGGAAGTCCTCACTAACCATTCATAGGTCCTCAGAAAGGCTACACCCTCCAAACACTCACCAACCTAGCAATATTTGTCTCAATTGACCAAAAATAATCTCACTCTCCACTGGAGACTCTGTATTTTTCAGAAAGCAATGAGAAGCGGGGACAGCCAAACTCCACCAAAGGGACCTCATTTGACGGTAGACACCCAAGCAGGAGACGATCCATGTAGAGCCCTAACACAACCTCTAAGGAAGTGGGATGACAAGAAAAAGATCTATTCCCACAGCAAGGCAGATAACCTACAGAAGGTCAATGGAGAGAGGCACCAAGGGTGCCCAAAATTGTCCAAAACACAAATTTAGAGACTCTTACACACCTAATAATTTTGCAAAATTTAAATTCACCCACTATGACTCAGGAAAATTTTCAGAAGAGTGGGTGGAAAGAATGTAAGAGTCATGGGGGGAGAATAACTAAAGCATAAAAGGGAATGTCATCATGGACTCAGTGGCTATATCTAATAGCCGATGATACTGAGCATATTGTTGTGTTAATATATATCATTTTAAGCCAATAAAAACATTTTAAAAAGAAGATATAACAATTCTAACCATATATGCACCAAATATTAGAAGTCTCAATTTCATAAAATAAACACTACTGGACATAAGGACAAATTGACCTTAACATAAAAATAGTGATTGATGGGCTTGAAAGACGGCTCAGAAGTTAAGTAATTTGCCTACAATGCCTAATGACCCAGTTTTTATTCCCCACTACCCATGTAGAGCCAGATGCACAAAGTGGTGCATTTTTTTCTCGAGTTCCCCCCCCCTCTCTCCTCTCTTTTTCTCTCTCTCCTTCTCTCATGTACAAACTTGAAGATACTGAACAATGTACTACTGAATGATGGATGGATCTTCAAAGAAATCAGGAAGGAAATTTTAAAATGCCTAAAATCAAATGAAAATCTGGCTGGAGAGATGGCTCAGTGGTTGAAGGTGCTTTCTTGCAAAGACTGACAGCCTGGGTTTGATTCCCCAGGACCCATGTAAAGTGGCATATGTGTCTGGAGTTCCTTTGTAGTGGCAAGAGGCCCTGGTGTGCCCATATTCATTCTCTCTCTGCACACTTATAAATAAAACAAGTAAAAATATTTTAAATCAAATGACAATAAAAACGTGCCATAACATAACTTCCAGGATACAATGAATACAGTTCAACAAACACAGTTCAAGCCAGGCGTGGTGGTGCATGCCTTTAATCCCAGCACTCGGGAGGCAGAGGTAGGAGGATTGCCATGAGTTTGAGGCCACCCTGGATCTAAATACTGAATTCCAGGTCAGCCTAGACTAGCAAGACCCTACCTCGAAAAACCAAAAAAATAAAAATGAAAACACAGTTCAGGGCCAGAGAGATGAAAAGCCTGAAAAACCTAATGACCAATTTTGATTCCCCAATATCCAGATGCACAAAAGGGGTGCGTGTATCTGAAGCTCTTCCTTTCTCCCTCTCTCACTCTCTCTCCTTGCAAATAAATAAACAAATATTCAAAAACAGTTTAAAACTACAAATGCTTATGTGTAGAAACTAAAGAGGGTCTCTATGAGTGAACTTCACATAAATGTGAGTCTTCAGAGGAAGAACTTGACTGCTGACAAACAGCAGAGAGAGTGGTCTAGAGCAACACTCAGAGGAGAAAGAAGACCAAGGTAGAGGAACTTCCCATGGCAAGACAGGCTTCCAGCACACAGGGCAGGAGCACTGAGAGTCTCCAGACAAAAAGCAAACATTGGGCCATTCAGTTTTAGTATCCTAGATCTCCACCCAGAACTCTTCCCCAGCCTACTGATAGACTTTCTATAAAACCCAGGGACAATTAATCAAACCACCCAAGTTATCTGTTCTTATCATATATCATTTCCTTCCCAATTTTTTTTCTTTTACTTCATACACTTTGCTTTCTTTTTCCTCTTCCAAGGAACATAGGCCAACCTGGTTTATAGAGTCTCTATGGCTTAGCATCTTTAGAGTTAAAACTGTTCTACATTATCTGATTGCATATCTTTACAACTCCCTTTTCAGAGCATATTTCACCAAAAGTCTCCCTCACCCATGTTATATTTTTCCCTCTATGCTTCTCCCACTATTTACACAACTCTATTTCTTTACTTCCTACCAACCTAACACTAATCACTAATTATTAGTCCCACCGGGTTTTCCCCTTCTTTTTCTGCACTCATACATATAATTAATATACTAGTATGCAGTGTATTATAAGTCTCCCATTCCTCCACAAAACAATTGCTATTTGTAAAGTGATTGGAGTGTAGTCAGCTGTGACAGTATCTTTCCAGTAGGTTTACTCCTGGATAGTGACTGTTGTTGCAACCAATACTCAACCCATAGAGGAGAAATGGAGGCAGACCCTGATGCCCTGGAGTCAAATCTAACAGATACCACAACCATACTGCTAGATAGACCCTCTTTATGAGTAAATTTGGCCTGTTTATTATAATATTTATAACAGCAATATTTTTCCAAGCTTTGGAAAATTCCATAGATAACAAGAATTTGAGAATGAACTACAATTACTCAGCATTATTTTTTGTGTGTGTTACAGCACATGTAACAAATTTAATACTGAATGAAAAAGTACATTTCATCACTTAGAATTCCTGTCTATTCACATAAAAGCTTAAATATTCCAAAGTAACCAACAGCACATTATTCATTTCCTCAGTGGGTTCACTTCTCATGAGTCTTATTACCTATTTTCATATGGATCTGTGTTTGTGAATTTTGTGTTTATAGGTGTGCGCATGTCCTGGTGCATAGTTGAATGTGGGAAGCTGCTGATTGGGCCTTAACTGCGTCGACGTCATTTTGAAGGTCTCTGCCATTTTCTCTACTAACCAAAGCTAAGTTTCTATTTCTCTGATTAAGTTTCCTTTTCCCAACTGTGAGGCTTCCTCCTAGAAATCACATGACCTCGTTGCATCAGGTCACTTAGCAACCCAGCTACGCAAGTTCTTAGAAAGCATCCACGTACTTCCTCCTGCAAGAGGGTTTGCCTGAGCTCCAATAAATCTAGACATGATCAGACACCTGTCTTGTCTCCATTCTTCACATCTCTTGTCCCTTCCAATCTCACCCCTCCCTTAGGGTCTTCGTTGACTGACCTGCAGGCTGGGTCATATGGCACCCAATGCAGGGCCCGAGTACAAGGGACCTCGGTGAAGAATGCTGATGGAGTGTCCACGACAAACAAAGAAAAGAAAAAGGACCCCCATGGTGGGACAAGAAATAAGTAAGCATGAATTATTTGTTGAAGGTTGAAAGGAAGCTTTAAAGATGCGAGGAGTAAAGGTTAAAATAAAAGATTAAGATTTTTTTGATTTTTATAAAAGAAGTCTGTCTCTGGTTTCCCCAAGAGGGATCTATAGATGAAAAAAGACCAAAAGGGGTTGGAAACACTTTGCAGGACTATTATGAAACATTCAGCCCTGAGAAAATTCCTATAACTGCCTTTTCCTACTGGAAGCTAATTAACAAAACAATCAGTTTTCACCATGAAAATGCCACAGTCGCTGTAGCAATTAAACAGTGAGAAACTTTTACACGAAGATAAAAAAGGGGGATTTAGCGAACTGTGGGGAGAAAAAACAGTCATCAGGCAATGAATTACAAGTAGGAGAAATAGACTTGATTTCATTAGATAGGGAGGATGAAAAAATAATTGCAGAATCGAAAAAAATCCAGGCTGAAAATAGCAAGGAAAGGACAAAAATTAAAACCACAATTAATAAAATTGAGACAAAAAGGAGACCTCCAAAAATATATCCTACCCTATAAAACCTTAAACAAAAAAACAGATGATAATTTGTCAGACTCTGACTGGGAGGACCTTGAGGGAGAGGTGGCAAAATACCATAATCCAGACTGGCCACCATTAAAGACTCACCCTCCCCCCTATAGTCCAGAAGCTTTGGCACCACTAACTAGTATACCTATCATAAATCCAAAAAGGAAACTAGAAGAAAAAACATTGTACTCCATAGGTTTTGGTATGTTATATTTTTATTATCATTTTATTCTAGGAATGTTTTTATTTCTTCAATGACTCATTCAGTAGTATACTGTTTAATTTCCATGAGTTTGTTTATTATCTATAGTCTTTCTTGCTGTTGATTTGTAGTTTTATCCCATTGTGATCATATAGAGTACAGGGAATTATTTCAGTTTTCCTATCTGTGAAGGTTTTTTTGTGCCCAAATAGATGCTTGATTTTAGAGAAAGTCCTTGTGTTGTTGAAAAATGTGTATTCTGCAGCATTTGAAGATGTCTGTTAGGTTCATTTGTTCTATGATGGCAATTAATCCAGATGATTCTCTGCTTATTTTTTGTCAGGATGACCTGTCAGTGAGAATGGGATATTGAAGCCACCCACCCCTATTGTGCTTGGGATTTACCTCTGACTTTACATCTAGTGGTATTTGTTTAATTCAATTGGGTGCATACATGTTCAGCACATATATGTTTAGAATTATAATATTCTATTGTTTGACTGTACTCTTAATCAGTGTAAAGTGACCTCTTTCCTCTAACTAATGTTGGTTTAAAGTTACACGGTAAATTATTAGAACAACACTTGCTTAGTTCCTAGGCCCATTTATTTCAAATACAATTTTCTGTCCTTTCACCCTCAAGTAGTACCTGTATTTTCTGCAGAGGTGAATTTCATGGAGGCAACAAACAGAAGGCTCCTGTTTTGTAATCCAGCCTGCAAGATTGTGTCTTTTGGTTGGGGTGTGAGGCCATTGATGTTAAGAGTTATTATTGAAAGGTGTATATTTATTCTTGCCATTCTTGATTTTGTAGTGCTCACTGCTTTCCGTTTTCTTCCTTGCATGACCTATGATTTGGGCATGACTTATTCTTTCCTGTGAGTTCATGTATGAGCTTCTCTTCAGGCAAAGGAACCCTTGGAGTACTGGGCATGGACTCCTTTGGCCTGCTTTTATCGTGGAAAGTTTATGTTTCTCCTTCAATTATGATTTGCTGGCTTTAGTAGTCTGGGTTGGCTATTGTTTTCCAGAGTTTGCAGTACATCGTTCCAAGCTCTTCTGGCTTGTAAAGTTTGTGTTTCATAATCTGTTGTTATCCTGAGGGATTGCCTTTATAGTTGACTAGGTGCTTCTCTCTGACTGCTTTCAGTATATTTCCTCTGGTCTAGTAGTTCAGTATGGCAAGAAGAGGTTCTTTTCTCTTTGGTCTTCTAAATCCCTCCTTTATCTGTATTGTACAACTTTACCAATTTTAAGAAATTTTCTTTCACGATTTGGTTGAAGATACTATGCCTTTCGATTGAAATTACATTGAAATATTTCTTCTTCAATACCCTGAATTTTTAAGTTTGATCTCTTCAAAGTGTTTCAAGTGTCTTCAAATTCCAACTCATACCTTCCTTTTAGCTTGTTTTTCTCTTTGTCGGAATGTTCTAGAGCTGTCGTCTAGCTCAGATATTCTTTCATCTCCTTGACCCAGCCTATTGGTGAACTTTGTAGAGTTTCGTTCTTGACTTACTGTGTTTTTCATTTTTAGTATTTCAAATTGGTATTTCTTCAGTATTTCTACTTCCTTACTCATATCTGGTATCATCCTCCTTATTTCATTAAGTTAATTTCCTGTGTTATCTTGGGATATCTTCAGGAGTTTGTTTTATTCTTTGATTTCTTTGATCTCACCATTGATTTCTTTGAGAGTTTTATAATTATTCCTTTGAATTCTCTGTCTGGCATTTCATCTAATCCTATTTCACTGGAGGTCATTACTGTTAGATTTATAATTTTTGGAGGAATTACATTGGTTTTTTTGTTTCTTATTGCATAGAGATTTTTTTTTGCATTTGGGATTACTTCAGTGCTTGAGCTCTGTACTTATCTTCTCTATTCTTTTATGTGTAAATCAGAAGTTATGACTTCAGGGTAGGAGCTTAAGGTGCCAGATGTGGTTTCTATATTACTCTCATAGTAAAGGCAGAAGTGACCCAAGTTGCTATGCAAATGTCCTATCAACAAAAAACCAACAATGTTCCTTTGGACTTTGCTGGAGGGTAAACAAACAAGGCTGGTAGGAGTATGCTAGGATTTTGGTTACTTAGAAGTTGGCACAGCGTAGGGAAAGTTAGTGTGACAAAGAGGTGTAGATGACGAGCATCTGGGAGAGTGAGGTTGGGGGTCTGTCGAAGGAGAACAGGAGAAAGGTAGCTTATTTAGACAGTTTCAGGAAACCAGGAGATGCCATCTACATGCCATCTGCTCCTGGCACAAGAATGAAAACTCCTGGCAGTGACTGACTGAGACTGAGCTCCAAACGCCCCCTGCTGTCCACAGTCAAAAATGCTAAGACCCCAGCTCTAGGTGTGGGTTTAAGAAATATTTCAATCTAATTTCAACAAAATCATGAAAGAAAATTTCTTAAAATTGGTAAAGTTGTACAATACAGATAAAGGAGGGATTTAGAAGACCAAACAGAAAAGAACCTCTTCTTGCCATACTGAACTATTAGACCAAAGGAAAGCAATAAGAGAGAAGACCCCAGCTCCAGGTGTGGGCTGAAATCAGTCCTCCAGATTTATTAACCAGTGTGATCTTTCCCTTGCCTACCTATAAAGGTGGCAGCCCTTCAAGTGCTGCCCCTCTTGCCCTCTTGGCTCCTGCTCATGGCTCTTCACTTCCTGGGACCCTCTTGCTTCCAGCTCTCATCATCCTGGGTGGACCCCCTCCATGTGAGTTTCAGTACCTGTCCTCACCTAGCAGCCTGGCTGGGTGAAGATGGAAAAACCCTGTTTCTTACTCCTAGCATCTGTTTCTGCTTTATAATTTTTTTCTAGCTACATATATCCACCACATGTGTATCTACACTCTATTTCATGTGGGTGTTTTACTAAACTTTCCCCTTAGCTTCCCTCCATCAGAAAGCACGTGGTGAATGCCCTGTGTATTCCTTCTGAATCTCCCCACACTCCCTCCTACACTCCACTTTTCATGTGCTCCCAGCTCTTCCCTCAGAAGCCTGCTTTTTTTCTCATTGCCATATGCCTGTGGATCCACTTTTGCCTCCTCTTTAAAAGCATCCCAATTCCTCTTTTAAAAGCCTCAGTTTCTCTTAAATGATAAACTACTTTCCATGTGCCATGGCTAGTCCAGCTTCTCCATAAATTTCCATCTTTCTTAAATATGTTTTCCACATGAAAATATGTTCTGACCTTCCTTCCGAGATCCCAATTCCCTTTAAACAAATGCCACAATTTGTGATTTCTCCCCAAATAAATTTACTAATTCATAATTTGTCTTTCTTGAGTCCATCTTTATTATTATTCATTAAAGATCAGGAAAAAAAATCTAAAGCTTAAGGTTCATAAATCTGGGGAACCCCTTGTCGCAGTCAGCCACACGCCACTGGGATGAATCTCCAAACCAGGCACAATTTGGAGGAAAGGATTTATTTGTAGCTATGGATACAGGGGAAGTTCCAGAATGCAAAAGAGGCTGCTCCCCTTTCACAGGTCCGAGCAGAGAGAAAAACCCATCACCTACACCACACACACACACACACACACACACACACACACACACACACACACACACACTAGCAAACAGGCAGGAGGGTGAAGGAGAGAATTTCTTCTCTATATAGGCTTAGGGTAGGGTCTTGCAATTCTATCCCAGACTGAATGGCTTCCTGAGTCTCTGGAATTTCCTTCCTGCACTGCCCACACAGGAAAGGATGTTGACTTCCAGCTCCTTTGAGCTTCCTTACATCCTGCCCCCTACTGAGAGGCTGCCTTCCTGTGAACATCCTCAGAGACCCACCCAAGATCAAGTTGACAACAAAACCTAAAGATCACACCCCTGATCCCCCAAATCCTACATCACTGTTAGTTTCCACAGATTTCAGGGGTTGTTGAGGCTATGGAAGGTTGCGATTCTGGAGTATAAAGAGAAGGGGATAAGGAGGAGAGGATGTGGAAAAGAGGTCAGGAAGAGTAAAAGTAAACAAGTTGTGTGTGTGAAGAGCAGTCAAAGATCCTAGTAGAAAGCTGGGTTGAGAAAAATACAAAAGAAACCCAAAATTCAGAGAGTAATGCACAAATGCAAACAAAGCTTCACGGAACACTCATGCACGCAGAATGGCAGACAGGCTCACAAAACCAAATGTCTTAATCTTGTTTGCTATAGTGTCTCGTGCCCTTCATGCAGTCAAACTGGAGGCTGAGATTACTGAGCTGCAGTGGATTCCAGGTCAGCCTGAACCAAACTAAAGACCCTGGCCCCAAGAAAGGAGAAATTAAAGAACACTGAAAACTAAGAAATATCAAAAGTGACAAAAGGTAATCTTAGACATTTGAAAATGGCAAAGTAGACTAAATGTCCATTGGATCTAACATCATTATTTTTGTCTTAGTGAGCTAGGTTTCAATTTTTTCCATTCCTACTATTGTTTTCTTTAGCAGCCTGCCCTGATACAAAAGGTGTAATTAGCACCTCCAGTGCGAGCCCATATACCCAGCTTTGTGGTATGTATTGCCCCGGTGTAAACCAGCCCTGTTGCCCTTTGGGGTGAGTTTCTATCTCCCCTATGTGGAATTCGAAGCTGGCTCCCTTTTTGGTGCAGTGGCTCTCCTCAGCTCGTTAGTTTGGTTGGCTCTTCAGAACACTTGTTCTGGATGCTGTGTGGGTGAAGGAGGGCTCTGATCCCTTGGCTTCCTGAGATCTCCAGTAGTTCCTGGTTCTGGTTTGTGGGGAGGGGAGGTTGTAGAAAGTGTCTGAATCAGTTGTTCTGGAGCAGCTCAGCTGGTCCATGTTACATTCTGTTTCAGGCTTTTTTAAGTATTTTTATTTCTTTATTTGCAAGCAGAGGGAGGGGGGAGAGAAAATGTGGGTGTTCCCGGGTCTCTTGCCACTGCTAACAAACTCCAGATGCATGTTCCACTTTGTGCATGTAGCTTCATGCATGTGGTTACCACAAAATCAAACCTGGATGTCAGGCTTTGCAAGCAAGTACCTTTAACAGCTGAGCCATCTCTCCAGCCTCCCCATCCCCACTTTGTTGTTGTTCTTGTTGACAAGGCTGGTGTGAGTGGGAGAATCCCTTCCTTAGTAGCTCTGCTCTTGCTGGCTCAGGCAAGGCCAGGCAGGTAGAATCATTTCCCAGAGGATGCTAGCTGGAGCCAGATCCTTGCTGATAGTGTGATTGCTAGAAGCCCCTAGCTCCCTTCTGTTTCTCTTCAGGGGTCTCTCCTGGGTTAATAATTCTCTACACACCTTCACTTTTTGTTAGAAAACAAAAGTGTGTGCAAATTATTCTGTATTAGGTATCTGCTCCAGAAGTAGCAAAATAGGATGGATAGGTACCACAACAATAGCTTGATAGCTGCTAGGAAATTTCAGGAACTGGGCATGACTCCAGATATGAGATAATCTGTGATCTTTAGACCCAAGTCTATTAGACCGCTAGAGCTGGAATTGTGCCCATACTTGGCTGCTGGTAATGGACCTACCCAAGACATTTTGCTCAACACAAATCCCAGAAGACTTCTCCCAGTTTATAATGGGGGCATTGTTGACCTGTTCCCAAAATATAAATTTCTTATGTTTCTCAATTAAACTCTGAGCTGCTTAAGATTGTATCATCTTCACACACAGAAATTAATCACACATGCAAAAGAAAAACTAAAACTAAAAAAGAAGTCACTGAGGCTAGGGAGATGGCTTAATTGGTAAAGTGTTTGCCATGCAAGCATGTGGACCTGGTTTTGATCGCCAGAATCCATACAGAAGAAAGTTTGGTATGGTGGTTTGCACCAGTAATCCCAGTGCTTGGGAAGCAGAGAAAGACAGATCCCAGGGCTTGCAGCCCAGCTAGTGGAGACTACTTGGAAACTCTAGGACAATGAGTGACTCTGTCTCAAAAAGGTAGACAGTGCTTCTGAGGAACACAATGTCTGAGACTGTCCTCTAACCTCCACATATGTGCACATGTGCACACATGCACACACTAAAATAAGAAAAAATAAAGGTCTAATTTTCTGGAGGCGGAGCCTTGGAATAAGAGCTAATACTAATGAAACTTTTCCCAACACATGCCAGATGGCACAAAGTCCTGTCAAGCATGGCTGGAGGGGTTCTCTCAAATATTTGTGGTAATCAAGTTGTCTCCTCCTCAGAAAAAAATATATGTTAATGTATTGCTAACTATTCTCCATCTAATCACATGAAGGACTTCTTTTAGCCTTCTGATGCCAATAGCATTGGCCTTCATAGCTCCATACACTGTCTCTCTGACTCACCAGCCATCACTCATCAAGGCTCATCTTGGGAAGTCCAAGAAGTAGCATGGATTAAATAGAAGGGTCAGAGTGACAGCAGCCAAGGGGACCAACCTGCATTTAGCAGAGAACTCAGATATTGCCAAATCCCTTCATTCTCTTCCATCATGTTCGTGTTCCCTGCAGATGTGCTTTCTAAGCTCTCTGATCTTAGCCTCACTGTAGACCTGTTTAGAATCAACATCCTCTGATGCCCTTCATGCAGCTATTCAGAACTAATATCCTTGTCTCTAGTCTCTAATTAAGATATGAGAATTAAGAAAAGACTTTAAAGCTTTCAAAATATTCCTAGTCTTTACAGGTCATAATGTCTCAGAAATAACAATCTGGATGTTAAACAGTAGATAAGTAGATTATATAGTATATAAGTAGAACTATATAATGAATCCAATAAAAATTGTTGACTAATTATGCTATTTAGGGACCTTAGTACTACCCGTTCTACTAGATGTGGGGGAATGACTTTTTATAAATATGTAATGATTAACTTTTATTTTTTTCCAGTTTAAACTTTATCTGCTTGGATAAAGTCCAAAACAATCCAGCTCACTTCTTCAGATCTTCCAAAGGTTCTTCTTAGAATCAAGGTCATGTCTTATGTCAGAGTACATTCTCTAAATATATCACATTGGAATTATCAAAATTAGGAAATTTAACATTGATATCTATTAAATAGGTTCTATTGAATTTTGCTGATTTATCCAACAACATACTTTATCTAAGTAAAAGAACCAATATAACATCATAAATTGCATTTAGTTTAAAGGAGACTTTAATTCATAAAGTTCCTGACCCTCTCTTTGTCTTGACAGCAAAAGCTTTGAGTACAAAACATAAGCTAGTTTTCATTGTCATCTACCTCTCTAGATCTTTGCTTTCCTAGATAAAGCTTGGTGTGCATATGACTGTAACCTGCCACAATATGTTTATTATGACTCATTGTCATGAAATCTGTATATGCAACATTTGAACCCATATTCAAATACAATATTAAAGACAAAATTTTAAATAGCAATAGCTGTGGCATTAGTAATGCTTATATAGTGCTGCTAAATGTTGTAATTTATTCCTCACATCAACAGAAGAGACAGTGTAATTATCACCCCCACTGAACAGAGAACTTACTTGGCCCAAATCACACTACTAATTTGTGGTAAAACCTGAACTTCCACCGCAGCAGTCTGACACTAGAGACTTCTTTCTATGAGTTCCTTCTCCCTTAAGTAAACTTCATCAACAGTTTTACAAGCATTCTTCTCAGTAGGTAAGCACTTGGTCTTTATGTTAAGTTGGCAGTGGTTAAAGCTTGTGAAATAAGCCCTCCCTGCTTCCTGGAATTCAGCATCTGAAACCCGTTCAGAATACATGTTTCTCATATGCTGAGATAATTTGTGGCTGAGGCCCACCAGTCAGAACTACATCAGTTGCTGGTAGGAGAAATCCCCATAGATTTTGGTAACTAGAGGTGAAGTGTTCAAGATTGACTGTAAAAAAGTTTGATTTAGCCGGGCGTGGTGGCGCACGCCTTTAATCCCAGTACTCGGGAGGCAGGGGTAGGAGGATCGCCATGAGTTCAAGGCCACCCTGAGACGACATAGTGAATTCCAGGTCAGCCTTGGCTAGAGTGAGACCCTACCTCGAAAAACCAAAAAAAATTTTTTTTTATTTAGTTTTTTTCTGTCTTACATAGTCGCATAGGTAACAGAACCCATAAAAACAATATTCTGTTTTACTTTATAAGTCCCACATGCCAAATATGAGTTATGTAGGAAAAGAGGCCTAAAAGGAACAAGTTAGCAACAGACAAACACTCTCTGGAAGCAGGAAACGGTAACCTTTGAGCAAATTATCACAGAGTCATGTTAAATATTTACTCAGCCAACAGAAGTAAATGTTTCATTTCAACCACTGTTTAAGGAGGACCATATTATGTATTCGGGGGAAATCCAAGAAGAAAGGGTCTCAGAAGCAAGTCTATATGTGTTGATTAGTTAGTATTATAGAAAAAAAAATAGTTCACATGAATCCAGAGGAAGGAAGTCTAATTTTAGAGCCAACTTCATGGACACACCAGTGCCTCCAGCTGCTGCAAACAAACTCCAGATGTATATTCCACATTGTGCATCTGGCTTTACTTGGGTATTGGGGAGTTGAACCTGGGTGGTCAGGTTTTGTAGGCAAGTGCCTTAACCACTGAGCAATCTCTCCAACCCAAAGTAAGTCTAATTTTAAAAAGACATGTTTTTGTTAAATGGTGTAAATTTTCAGAATATTGCAAAAACAAAAATATATTGCATTGAGAGTACCATGAATGAGGTAGAGATGCAGGGTTGGGAAGGAACCACAAACGGAGGAGCCTATGAAGGAATGAGAGCAGTCGGCTTCTATGGTGATTCGAATGTAATATCCCTCATTGGCTCATGTGTTAGAATATTTAATCCCCAGCTGTTGGTGCTGTTCTGGAACAGTATGGAACCTTTAGGGAGTATATCACTGTGGGTGGGCTTGCTGCTCTCCCTGTCTTTACTTCCTGATGTGATGTGACACCAGCTTCCTATTCCTGCCATGATGGACTATCCCTCTGGAACTGGAACTTTTTTTTAATTGCTTCTGGTCAGGAATGTTGTCCCAGAAATATGACAGTAGCTGATACAACTCACTCCAGGATTACTTCAGCAAATGAAAAGAAGTGAAAGCTGTACTATACACATCTTTTTCATTAGCTTATCTCCAAATCACAGTGATTAAGTGTTGGGGTCGGATGCCTCTGGGGGCCCAAGGAGGCACAGCCTGGCCTATTCGCAAGATGGCGCCTGGCGGTTTGCCAAAATAGACTTTGCTCGTAAACAAGTTTCAGAAATAATCCTGATTGGCCATTGCACATCGTGCTCGCCGTGTGCACGCTGCATGCTTCAGGGTTCTTACCAAGACTGACCATGTACCTGCCACATGAAGGAGCTCTCTCTATATTCTATATCATTTCCACCATAAAGAAAATATATTCTTACACCTAGAAGGAGTGCCCATTTGTGCTCATTGCCTCCACGGGCAGTGGGCAGTGATAAGTGGTGCCAAAACCCGGGAAACAAAAAGGAAACAAAAAAGACAACAGGATCGATAAGTAACATAGACAAGTGACGTTTGCCAAATGGCAACTAAGGTTCGCGGAAGGCGACAAAACTTAAGTTCACTGGGAGAGGGACGAGAATAAAAATAGATAATAATTAATAAGATGGGCTCCAAAATTTCACGGGCCCGTACGAAGGGTCCCCTTCGGGCCCTTTTGAAAGCAAATGGGACTCCATTAAAAGCACAGACTTTCATGCTTTCTTAAAGACTGTAGAACAGCATGCTCCTTGGTTTCTGGAGGAGGGTTTATTAAATGTACCCCAATGGAAACATTTGGGGGAGGACCTACAGAAGGCAGATTTTCAGCAACCTCTGCCACCAGGCACTGTGGCCATTTGGGCTTTGGTTAAGGGTTGTCTAAGCAGTCAAAGTTTAACAACAACTGCCGCCTCTCCAACCTAATAAAGGTGCTTAAAGAAAAAAATCAAAATAACTCTGATTAAGATAAGTGAGATAGATATACTCTTTTTAATACTTTAGCTGGCCCTCAAAATCTTTTTTCTATTTGGGCTTTATGTGGTAATACTGCTTGTATAAATATAACACCTATGACCTTTTTAAGTGGAGGACAAATACAATATACAAATTACAGTTATAACTATACTAATGAATCATAAAAAGATCATGTAAAAGTTAATTAAAATAATGATAATAAAATATTAGTTTTGCTCCCACACCTATATGTTATTCCTCCATTTTTGTTCCTTACAACAAACCTAAATCTACTAATACTAATAATATAATAACAATAATAATATTTAAGATAGTAGATACTATCTTAAATTGCTCTAATGATTCTTGTTTTATTTCTCAATGTTGAAATGCTACTAAGTACAATACTGCAGTCATACTACAGATACCTCAGTATATTCCAGTTCCTGTTGACATCAGTTCTCTTCATACATCAATTGTTGTTCATAAAAAGAGAGATTTTGGGATAACTTCTGCCATCATTGCTGCGATAGCTATTTCAGCTGTGGCGGCTACCACGGCTGATGTCGCTCTTGCTACTTCGGTTCCTACAGCACAGACTCTCAATACTCTTTCTTCCACGACTGCTCAAGCTCTAAACACCCAAAGTCAGCTAAATGGATAACTTAAAACTGGACTTATGATTCTTAATCAACAGATTAACCTTATACAAGAACAACTTAATATCATTAAACAACTATTGACATTAGTATATATTCATTCTACTATAGGACTTTATATAACTAATTTTCCTTATGATAACCTTTCTTAGAGAGCCAATATGTCTAAACAGTTGTCAAACATGTTAACTAGTCATTGGACTCATGAGCTCAATAACCTTACTCAATCTTTATATAATCAAATTGTTACTATTAACAAGACTACTGTACATATCCCAACTATAACGTCTTCAATAAATAACCTTACAGACAAACTTCTACTATGGGAAAAACATTGGTCAAATACTATAACTCTTGGTCTGATATACATAATAGTCTTTCTAATCCTTTATAAAAAGCTCCGCCAATCTCACATGCATCAACAACTACAAATGCAAATCATTAAACAAGCCATGACAGCTATGGATGGCCAATCTTCCCCCCAAATATGGCTTAATATGCTAGATCTATAGTCAGAGATGGATAAAATCCATAAAAATATGTATCAACCTAAGACAGGGTCCTGACGCTTAGAGGTCAGAATGCCGATGATGGCTAAAAAATATAATTTGCCATAGACAGACACAATCCCAAGCCTATTTTATATAAAAGATAAGGGGGAGATGTTGGGGTCAGATGCCTCTGGGGGCCCAAGGAGGCACACCCTGGCCTATTCTCAAGATGGCGCCTGGCGGTTTGCCAAAATAGGCTTTGCTTGTAAACAAGTTTCAGGAAGTAATCCTGATTGGCCATTGCACATCGTGCTCACCGCGTGTACTCTGCAAGCTTCAGGGTTCTTACCAAGACTGACCATATACCTGCCACATAAACAGCTCCCTAATTGGCTAAGGAGCTTTATATATTCTATATCATTTCCACAATGAAAAAAATACTCTTACACCTAAAAAGAATACACATATATAATCATTGCCTCTGCGGGCGGTGGGCAATGATAATTAAGTACCATGTTCTTTTGCCATCAGCACTTATAACACTTTACCACATCACTAGAAAAAACATAGCTAATGCAAACAATGCATTGTACCAGTTATTTGTATGTGTGCGTGGCAGTACAAATATATCTAAAAGCAAAGAGAGAGTGCAAAGCAGAGGCAGACCATGATTCCTTTCCACAGGAAGATGCATTGACTAAGCATTTAAGCTCTTTCTGACTCATTGTGACCACTCAAAGCTGTACTGAGCCAATGTGCCAGGTTTAGTCACACCTGGTCATGGACTAAGTATACTCACCAATCCACATTCACATTACTGCTAAAAAAGCATGATTATTGAAAAATGAAATGACTGACAATGAAGCAAGGTGAATGAAAAGTTATCTTAAAATATGAAAAAAGAAAGAATACTATAAGTTAGACACAAATTCCCTATGCACCACTGTTCATATGTAGATATTCACATTCTTACAAGAAAACATTTTTAAAGTTGGGTTTGATTGTGCAGGACTATAATCACAAGTTCAAAGCCTGACTGGTCTAAAGTGAGTTCAAGGCCAACCTGGGCAACTTGGTGAAACCTTATCTCAAAAAGTAAAAAATTGATTGGAGATTTAGCTCAGTGGTAGAGTGCTTGCCTAGCACATGTTAAGCAGACCAACCTCAAAAAAAAAAAGCAATTGAAAGAAATTAGGGGTAAAAATAAAATTTTAAGAAACATAATATTACTTATTTGGTTCTTTTAATTTCTTCTCTCATAATTCATTTGGTTTAAGGGTAAAAGAAATGTTTCTCCTTTACCTTCTGAAAGTTGTTTGGGATCAAAAGAGAGTACAGGAAGGGCCTTTCCTAATACTTTTTTAAAAACTTGTTTATTGTTAATAATTTCATATGTTATATGAGCAAGTCTTGTGATGGTACCCAATTTCCCTCCTCCTTTCTCCAACCCACTGGGGACTCCTGCTCATCTCACCACTTGCTCAAAGGTTTAGTTTGGGCCCTATAGGATAAATTAGGGGTGGTTCATCTCCTGCCTGGGTGTCAGCCATCCTATGTCCTCTTGGTGGAATTGGGTTATCCACAGTTCTCGCTGCCTTCTGGAAAATACAAACAGAATTTCTAATGGAGAATGAGACCAGTATAGGTTAAATGAGACAAACATTGTTAATTTTGTGAGATTCTAATGGGTGTAGCCTTTCTGTAGATCCCTGGTTAGTGGGAGTTTCCCTTTGGAGTATGAGTTCTTGGTGTCCATGAAAGTTTGCCTTAGATCCCAGTTCCACTTAAAGGTTCCTTGCCACTAGTGGATCTCTTAGCCAATCAGCATTCCATTGATTACCCACCTAGGTTTAGCGCCATTATTGCACAGATGAGCACGTCTTGGCTTGCTGGTCTCTGCCAGAGAGCAGTGTCCTCGGCATTCTCCCAACATCAGTGTTATATGTCAATGTCCTCTGCTTTCTCGGAATATCATTGGCCAATTTCCCCTGGAAGCTCATGTAATACCATACAGAACTACACAGGCTGCATTTGTGATCTGATCACATTTATGTATCCAGAAGGGTCTCTTGGTGTTGTGTGATGACAGTCTGTGGTATCTTCAGCAAAGGGGGGGAGGACAGTAAGCTCACACTTATTTTGCTATAATATCCCCCTTCTTCACCTGAATTATGAATCATCATATCTTTTTATTTCTAGTAAAAACTCCTGGTATTCCTGGCAAACTGCCTGGAGTATTACTGCTTTCAAACATTAATAAACATTTGATTCACATAGTTCTCTTACCCGTGCTGCTAGCAAATCTAAGCTTCAACAATTCTATAATACAGTGCTGTCAAAAGTCTACCTGATTCTGTGAAGCTACAATGCTTTTCTGGATAATGTTTATGTATTTCTTAATCTGGGTTGACAATTAGCGAAATATCTAGCCAAAGAGAAGGACAAGTGTCTGTCTCTGACCTTTAAAACTTATTAGGAAACACTCTTATCAAAAGCGGACAATTTAACCAGACATTGCAAACACCAATAGGACTGGGAACAGTGTCCATTTAAAATCCTCAGGCTTCTACCATGTGTAGTTCAGCCAGGCTATTATGCTGGTGGCGACATTGAAAGTTCAGAAGTGTCAGGCAACACCAAACTGCCTTATTATCACTTAAAAAATTAGCATACCCATATAACAATGCTGCTCTCACTTTTGGCTAGAGAAGCTTCTCTTTTTCAGATGGCAGTGACCACTGGGATAACTCAAAAGACACCACAGTGCTAAGTGTTCAGCACTGGAACATCTCTATCACACCTCCCGAGGCTCAGGGTCTACTGCAGAAGAGGTGGTGGAAAGATTGCAAGAGCCAAAGGAAGGGGAGGACTGCTTACAGAGCAAACTTCAGACACAAAATGGCCTTGATATTCATGACTTTGAAGTGCGTGGGAATACAAGACAATGGCACAGAAACAAAATAGAGGATAATTGAGATGGGGAAGAGATATGAGGGAGGATGGGAGAAAATCATAATGGCTTATTGTCTATAATTATGGACGCTATCAATAAGAAGTTTAAAAAAGGAAGTATCAGGAAAAGAGAACCAAGGACATATTAGGAAGATGACTTTGTCAATTACCAAAAAAAAAAAAAAACCAGCAAATTTTTGAAAGTGATGTGTAGTTACAAGGTTTGCAAATAACTGGGTATGAAGCATAAGGGAACTTCTGGAAGTTGAAATTTCGGAGTGTGTAGAACAATGTCTCTCTCTGCTGAGAGAGCAAGAAAGAGGAAGAGTGACACGAGGACTGGGGATTTCAAGGAGTAAAGGGATGATAAACAGAAGAGATGGTGATGACTTTGGAGTGGAGGAGACATCCAGAAGTTAAGACACCCCAGAGAACTAATGCTAGCATGTACTCCACATTAGAAACTTGATGGAAATTTTAGACAATAAAATATAAGAGATTATTTTAGCTGTATAGAGTAGAATAATCAAGTAGACAAGGCTTGAAAAAAATCAAAGGATCATTGTTATGAAAGGAAAGGAAATAAAGAAATGAAAGTACTATGTTCATTATCTGGATAGTGTTACACATCAAAATATATGTACTATTAATTAGTGTTGTACATAATGGAAAGGTTTTTTTTTTATTTGAGGTCTAATAAATCTCAAGCTTTTTTCCTTTTCCTCCATTTTGCAATTCCAAATATTGTAACTTATCCAAATATTTTTACATTTATAATTTGTCATTACTAAAATTTATATTTTATAGTATCATGAGTCAGTTTAACTTAATACTCCCAAGAACACAGCATTTGCTCTGTCACTTTACTAGTCTCTAAGTGTGTTCTACATTAGGCCACTCAATTCTCACAATGACTCTGTGAGGAAATAAAGTAACAGTGACCCACGCTTTACCAGTGGAGAAACTGAGGCTCAGGCAAACTAAGTTATATATGTCAAAAATTTCTTTTTCTTAAGTTTCCTGACTCTTTTGCTCTTTTCACTGTTTCATTGCAATTTCTTCCCTTCTGTGCACCCAATTCCTACACAGCGGCCAGGATGTTGTCTCTACTAAAGAATAAACAGTAGCTGTGGCTTCAATATGACCGACCTACTACTTACTTGTACATGCCAGCAAACTGTACCTAGGTCTTCTGCATGAATAAGAAAGTATGCGCAGTAACAGATATTAACATAGCCCAGACTGTGTACATGGATATATGTCAACTGCTCTTCACCAAACATTTCCAGATACTAGAACTACAACTCTGGAAAGAACTAATGAAAATGGAATCTTCTAGTGAAAATATGGAAAGGTATTTCCCTTAATGAAAGAATGAAATGGATGAAATGGAATGACAGGAGTCCTATATCCCTCTGCCCAAATTGCCAAAGAGCATAAGTATTAAGTTCTTGACACAAGCTGCTGAACCATGTGGTCCATCGTGCTTTGATAGAAATCTGCAAAAACTGATGCTATTTGAATGCATGTGTGCATGTATATGTTTTCATGTGTGCAGGTATATGTGTGCGCAGGTGCATGCAGGTGCACATGTGAAAGTGGAGACAAGAGGACAACCTTTGGTGTCATCCTCAGGAATGCTATAGGCCTCCTTTGAGATAGTCTCATTGGCCTGGAGCTCGCCACAATGATGGGATCAAAGAACAAACATACAGATGCTCAATGATGAGTCATGTGTATGAAGAGATCTCCTAGGATGATGTCATCAGCCTCCAAGATGCAAGGAATTGACCTAAAGGTTGAGGAGTAAGTAAACATCTGGCACCTGCAGTGAAATGGGAAGATTATTGAAGTGTATTACAGATACAAACCCTCAAACAAAGTGGCAATGAGCAGCCTGTACTTGAAAGGGCAGCACTGGCTTTCAGAACCAGCCAGACCTCAGGGAAGGCCAAAAGACGAAGGGAGGGACTGGGGGGAAGGCTGACCAAGTGTGCAAGATTCCCAGTACGACAAGTTTGAGAGGGATTCTAGAGGACAGGAGAGAGATTAGGAACAAAGGAATCGAAGTGGATCAGAAGACAGAAAATTTAAGAGTAAGAGAGAGGATTGATGCTTATATTTTGGTGGTGACCTAGACTAACAGGCAAGTCAGCTTAAATAAAAATATCCTGATTAGCTTCCCTTGAGTCAACCATGTTCTTGTAAGTAACCCCCACCAACGCTGTGGAAGGAATCCAATAAACTAATAGGCTCACCAAAACTGGTTTAAGATTTTTGAGGGGCTTTTTGTTTGTTTGTTTTTGAAGTAGGGTCTCGCTCTAGCCCAGGCTTAACTGGAATGCACTATGGGAATCTGGGTGGACTCAAACTCACAGTGATCCTCCTACCTTAGCCTCTGGAGTGTTGGGATTAAAGGTATGCACCACTTGGTTTGAGATTTTTTTTTCTACCTCACTATAATGTAAATTATACTAATCATCATATACTATTTAACATCATGGTGAGCCAGGTTCTGAGAAGGAGTGAGTGCCCCCTGACCTCAGACCCCATGCTGGACTAAACAGTGGGTCCTCAGAAGTTTTTCTGTGACAAGGAAAAAGAAATGGCATGAAGCATGTAGTTTGGTTTCCCCTCTGTGTATTTTCTCTCTCATCTAAGCTCACTAAAGCTTCATTACAATACAGTTTTCAGAATTTTGCGACACAGAAAAAAGAGCATTAAAAACAAGCAACAGGGCTGGAGAGATGGCTCAGCGGTTAAGGTCCAGTACCTAAGGCCATGGGTTCAATTCGCCAGGACCCACATAAGCCAGACACACAAGGTGGTGGCCCTGGTTTCTCTCTCTCTCTCTCTCTCTCTCTCTCTCTCTCTCTCTCTCTCTCTCTCTCTCTCCCTCTCTCTCTCTCTCTCTGCTTGAAAATGAATAAATAAAATATTTTTTAAAAAAACAAGCAACAACCAAACTAAAGCTTACAACAAACTAGAATTTTATAATTTAACATGTGAACAAGCAATGTTAATTTGTTACATGATTTCATGAGTGCAATTCAGATTCAACTCCATTTCATAAGTTAATAGATTTGCTTATGTTAGTGGTAAAATTCAATTCACTGATGTTGGTTTATTCGTGATGGCAGTTATGAAATTAGCTTCAAAATGTTTAATCAAGTTGGCAATGTTTCTCTGTCAAGTTTTTTTTGCACCAAACACATTCGCATTTATTTTTTAAGCAAATGACAAAGACCCAGTTTACCAGCTTTTTTAAACCTAAGCTTAACATTACATGTTTAAACAATTGTCAGAACGTACGCAGTTGCCAGCATTCATGCACAACTAGAAACATCCTTAACTTGTACTAAACCAGAAATGTAGTACCATTGATGTAGCAATAACTTTCATTACAAAATACTGAAAACAGCTGAAGTGATTTCTGTGGAAAGTCATCCTGGCAGGTTCACTTCACAGCAGGGTCCCCGCTGTGGGAGGGTACAGCCTAGCACTACTCGTCACAGGCTCACCTTGGGCTACGTTTAATAAAAAGGCAAAGTGCAAACAGAGATTGCAACAATTTTGAAGACCAAAAGAAAAAAAAGAAGGAATGGTCCTATTCTGTGGCCCCAACAACAAACACAAAAGTCTATGCCAAACAGGGGCTCCGATGAGCGGGTTATAAATACTTTAGATTAGGTACAGTTATACTGAAAGTCGAGTTCGTTTGAAATCTTCAAAAAATGTTCCTTTTAATCCGCAAATGGTGCTTGTTATTGTTTAACATTTCTGTTAAACGCGTGCGTTGAGTTACTTGTTATCCAAGCGCAGCATCTGCTCCTTACCATTCATTGTTAAGGACTTTAACTGGCCGTCTTCTTCAACTTCTACCCTCTCTTGACCATTTTCCACAATTCTCTTTGTAGTAATTTTTCTGCCATTAACTATTTTGGTCGAGGTGGATATGGATTTGAAGTTGCCCCTCCCACTGCCGCCAAATGACCTTGAAGAGAATGAAGTGAGACCTCCATGACCCAGTGACCCGAACCAAGTGAATCCTGTTGTATCAGAGGCAGGAAATCCACCTCCAAAGGCTGGAAACCCAGTGAAGGCCGAAAAGAATGAGCCTGTGCCTCGGTTTCTGCTTCCTCGGGGACCTCTTTGGTTCCCCAAAAAGTCATCAAAGGGGTCTTCAAAGAAGTCAAATGAAAATGGGTCCCTTCCACCAAAAATTTCCCTGAAGACATCATCTGGGTTCCGGAATGTGAAGCCAAACTCAAAGGGACTGTCAAGATGAACTCCACCTCCTCCTCCACCACCATTGAATCCTTCTTTGCCATATTTGTCATGGATGTCTCTCTCGTTTTTTGGCATCTGATAGCACCTCATATGCCTCGGCTGCTTGTTTGAACTTTCTCTCTGCTTCTTCTTTATTTTCAGGATTTTTATCTGGGTGCCACTTTAATGCGCCTTTTGATATCCTCAGGGGAGGCATGTCTCTGCACGCCTAGAACGTCATAATAAGATTTTGGAACAAGTCCGGGACGGGTTCCCTTGTCCTCTGTCAAGTTTTTAACTACTGGGGAAACTGTCTTAATAAGATCAAGATTTCTTTATTAGCTCCTGATTTTTATTTTATAAAGCTAATTCTGCTGAATGGTCATTGCTGGGTTTACAATTTAGGCTTTGTAAAAGAAATAATCTAGCTTCATCCATTGTAATTTTTGTTCTTAGAGAGGCAAAGAAGACTTCCCCATATTCTGATACTCTGTGTGCTTTCCTAATTTTTGAGGAGCTCCATTCACAATTCTTGGGTCAAAGTGAGTTAACACTGAATAATGCTACATTCTGTTATTTATAAACAATACCATTTAGACATAGGCTGGATGCTTTGATATTTTGTCTAAGCTTCATCTATTTTAACAGTCAAGAGTAACAAGAATGACAAGACATAAGATTGTTTCATGTTAATCTAAAGTAACCCTAAATGATGTACATCAGATTTATTACTATAGATTTCTATTTCCAAATTAAGTTAAAAAGAAGATTAAAACCGGGCGTGGTGGCACACACCTTTAATCCCAGCACTCGGGAGGCAGAGGTAGGAGGATCGTGAGTTCGAGGCCTGCCCGAGACTACATAGTGAATTCCAGGTCAGCCTGGGCTAGAGCGAGACTCTACCTCAAAAAAAAAAAGATTAAAGCCATTAAAATGTATCCAGGTGCAAAGAAGTGACACCTACTCCACCTGGGCAACTAGAGACTTTTAATAAAATAACCGAGTCCATGGAGCCATAGATTTACACTACCACATGCCACACTCTGCAGGGTAATCAACTTCTCTCTGATCGGGAATGGAGCCCACTCAGTGGGAGAGAACTAACCCTAGTATGGACAACCAAGTCAAAATCTTTTCTTGTTTGTTTGTTTGTTTTCAAGGTAGGGTCTCACTCTAGCTTAGACTGACCTGGAGCTCCCTTTGTAGTCCAAGGGTGGCCTTGAACTCACAGTGACCCTCATACCTCTGCCTCCTAAGTGCTAGAATTAAAGGTGTGGGCCACCGTGCCCAGCTCAAAACTTTAGAATTACATTATTTATTTACAAGTGGAAAGAGAGACAGAAGAGAGACAGACAGAGAGAATGGGCACAGCGAGGACGCCAGCCACTGGAAATGAACCACAGATGCATGTGCCCAGGGACTGCTGTGCCTACTGTGGGTGGGCAGAAGCCCTGATAGGCTTCTGGCGATGTGTGGTCTCTCTACTACCAATTGCCCTGCAGTAGAGGAGGAGGAGGTCCGCACAGAGCCCACAAAGAGTCTTCAGGGGTCATTCCTGGTGCCGAGTGACCTCTCTGTGAAGAACCCCGCCGGCACCTCCAGGCAGGAGGGGACATCTGGGAGCTTATTAAGTGTCCCTTCACCCTCAGTGCTCAGCTCAAAGCTCTCATTTTCAGTTCCCAGAGTTCTTCATCTTCCGACAGAGAACATTTCTCAAGAACAAGAGAACTTGTTTTCAGGCCTAAATCCTTCAGACTGCTGGCCTGGGAACCCTTCAGGTCCCCCTCTTTCAACAGGACTTGTTGTGGTGGCCCCTGGGGATGTGGGAGTCACTATCGTGACAGTCTCTCGTCTTGGTGCAGTAGCTGTGACTGCTGTCCACGAACCTGCTCCATCTAGACAGGCTGGAGAAGTCCAGGCACTGGACACAAGGCTGTGGCCCCTGGCTGCCACCCTTTCCCTGGTGATTCTTCCGAAGAGCTGAAAAGGATCGAGGAGACCAGCGTCATTCGGTGTCTTCAAGTAATCAATCTGTTCATTATTTATTTATTTATTTTTAGAGGAGTGGGGGGAGTCAGTGGGGAAGTGGGGAAGCTTGGGTATCTCCGCCTGTGTTGCTGGCTATGTGAGCTCAGCTTGGAGCGGGGCTGTCTGAGGACGTGGTGTCTGAGGCCTGCCCAGAGGGGCCTGTGGTCAGGGTCTTGACCAGTGTCCTCATCAAGCCCTGGGGATCTCTTGGCTCCATCTCAGGCCACAGGGACTTCCCAGACTCATGAAGGGCTCCGTCCTGGAGAGGATGGAGGACCAGCCACTGGATGAGAGGACAGTTGGCTTGAAAGGGAAGGAAGAACTGCTTTTCTGCTCAGAAAGGTGTGGCACACTGGGAGAGCTAGCTAAAAGCCCCAGTGAGGACGTCCTAGGGACAGAGCCGGTGGCACTGTTCTTGATACCTGAAGTTTCGGAGCAGAGGACTCAACAGTGGTCAGGGTTCTCAGACACGGGCAAGACGGGGGCCTCAGACACAGATGGTGCATCTGCCAGGGCATTGAGGTGGCAGGACCCACAGCTTCATGGCCACCACTGGTTCAAGGTATAGGTCCTCCTTGTCTTTAAGCCCCTTCTCCAGGTTCTCCCTCAACTCCTCCTCCACTCCATGCAGAGATGTGAATGGCGAAGATCTCTGTGGATACAGACCTCAGCAAGCACCTGCACTTTGGAGCCAGATGCTTTTGGCAAGTCAATGAAACCGTTGGCACGGGACTCTACCATCTCTAGCTTCACAGGGTTCAGGCTCCCAGACCCACTGGCTGCTTCAATGTACTACACATGGTTCCAGTTCTAGTACTCTTCTTTCATGGGAAGCATCATAGGTGCTTTTGAGGAAAGGGTCCAGGCTCCAATCTTACACATGATTTTCCAAGTCTGTGACCTTGGGCAAGTCATATTCAACCTGGGTCAACAGCTACTGTGTGGTCTCTGTTATTACCAATTTCCCTGCCTCAACTATAACTGCCCGTTTTGTTCATGGTCTTGTTCCAGCACCTAGCACAGTACTTGACACTTTAGGGGCACTTAATTTTCATTAAATATTTTCATAGCTCTTGTTCTCCTTTTGCTTCTTTTCCGTCATCTTTCCTTTCATTGAATCTGCACACTTCACAGAAACTCCACGAACCACTGAAAACATTCACTGAATACTAGAATTCCTGAGAAGCAAGAGATCAACTGGACAGAGAGCTGCCTTCCATCACACACAGCTGGGAAGGAGATGCATTGCTACCTCCTGACTTGCATGCTACAGAAAATTGGAGAGGGGTGAGGAAAGAAAGGACACTACCTAGTCAGCCAATAGCCGACTGCTCAGAGCCCTGAGCTGGTTGAGAAGAGCTGGCACAGAAGATGACTGGAAAGCCTCAATGATGAAGCAAGGTGATGCCAGGACGGATTCGGATTCAGATCCTCACACTTTGAAAATATGCTTAGCCTGGTGTAGTGGTGCACACCTTTAAACCAGCACCCAGAAATCGGAGGTAGGAGAATTGCCATGAGTTCAAGGCAAGCCTGGGACTACAGAGTGAGTTCTAGGTCAGCCTGGGCCAGAGTAAGACCCTGTCTCAAAAAAGAAAAAACAAGGGCCGGAGAGATGGCTCAGCAGTTGGAGCGCTCGCAGACAATGGGAGTTTGATTCCCCGGTGCCCATGTAAAGCCAGACGCACAGAGTGGTACATGCATCTGGAGTTCGTTTGCAGTAGCTAGAGGCCCTGACGACCCCATTCTCTCTCTGTCTCTCTCTCTTTCTGTGCCTGTCTCTCTCTTTGCAAATAAATAAATAAAAATATTTTTAATGCTTAAATCCTCAAAGGTTACCTTTTTCAACTTACAAAAGAGATAAATTACAGATAAAAATCACTTCATGGTTGTTTTGAAATTTAAATGAGATTTTTAAGTTATGAGACACTGGCCACAGTTCTTTGCTCCAGTACTGCAAACATTCAAAACAGGATTTGTATAATAGACATTAAAAAGATGAATCAGCTTTCTTGATCTTTTCCAATTTTGTAGAATAAATTTGCTTTTATTCCAAGGAGCTATGATATCTTAAATAAGTAGTTTTTGCTACTTTACCACAGGCATTACTAGAGATGTTTTGCTGACCCTGGACTCTCATGCACTAGAGTACTGACAACGTTTCTCAGGAGATGAGGAATCTGTTGTTCTTGATACCTGTGTTACTTGGACCAGACCTGTTTGGGAAGTTACATGAACTACTCTAAATATGGTTCCAGAAATAAGCTAGAAAATGGGCCTTGCCTTTTATTAATAGTATCGCTAGACAGCTTTCTTTTGTAGAGAATTTTCCAAAGTATGTTCATATATGCTGTGCTGGTTAACCTCATAGTACTGTGAAGCAGGCTTCAGTTGTGCTTTCCAGTTTTGTTTCTTCAGATTTTTCCTTTTTTTGAAACAAGGTCTCATTATATATCGCTAAGGCTGGCCTCAGACTTGTGATCCTTCTGTTCTGAGTGTTAAGATTACAGGTGTGTACCACCATTCCCAAGAGACTGTCTTAATATTGTCACCCAGATCCTGAGCTGAAAAATATATTTGTTTGCCCAAAAATCCATCACAAGCACACTACTAATTTGAAAGAGAATGAGCTACCAAGTAAGGAAACCAGGAAGTACGGCTACTGACCCAGGCTGGCTTCCCTTCCATTACGTTTCCCTGTCCCTCACCCCTCCCTCGCTCTTTCTCCTTTTATTTTTCTGGTAATTTTCTGTAATCTCTACATCAGTTTTCAATGTCATTCCTCTAGGACACTGGAATGCAATACTAATGCTATTACTAAAACATAAGCCCTGGAGCATACAAAACATAATAGTCATTATTTTTATAGTATTTCAGCAGAATTCTTTCCAAGTACAATGAAAAGCAACCCTATCTAAATCATGCAAAAACATGCTACCTGAATTGAGCTATTACCAGACATTAAATGTTGCAGTACATACTTGCAGGCCTATGTAGGCTTTTAAGTAAATCACCATAAAATCATCTGAATATAAAATAATCTCACTGGACACAACGAGAAAACTGAAACTTGACTTATTACTGTGATTAAAATACCATGACTTTGAATCTCCTTTTCCATGTAGAAAATATAAGAACAGGTTAAATAAGAACCAAATTTTATTAAGGATGACATTTTCAACAGAACTTGTTACTTTTTTATAAGAAAAAAAGCCAGGACTTATAAAAACCTTGTATTAAAAGTTAATATGGATTGTTATTTATTGGGAATTTGCCATTATCAAACTAGGACTATGTGGACTTCTTTCCTGTTTTAAATTCTATGTATCTTCTAGCATCCTGTTTCAGGAACCATGTATTAGCATGGCCTTCCTGAAGAATATTATAGTAAGAGTAAAGACATGCCCTTACTGTTTTCATTCCAAGTAAATTTTGAAAAAAATTTACAATCAAGTCAAATATTCTTTGATATTGTGACACTAGTTTGACAATAAATTTTATTATAAACCTCTCATTAAACTCTCCACACTCTAGAAATGCTAAATGAAATATCTTAAAGCATCTTCAGATTCATAATAGAAACTAGGGACTATCAAAAGGAACTAAGATATAAACATTCACACCAATTAGCTCACCTTGCACTTTTTTAGTTATATATATATATATACATATATATATACACACTACCTAAAGGAAAATTCTACTTCAGCTGACATATTTTACCACCAGCTAGAGCAAAGAAAAATTCAGAGTTGGCAAGCAAGTTCACAGTACAGTCCATATGGCTAAATCAATAACAAAAGTAACCAGAAGATGATCTGGTACAGAAGTGTTATCTATTGCATACTTGTGTTCTTCAAAAATAGAATCTAGAACAATCAAATTCAGTTGATTTTGTCCTCTTATTCTAGAAGGAATGTTCCATGAGAGCAAAGTTATCTTAGTTATTAAATCATGCTCCTCTACATATTGTCTAAACACCCCAAGTCAGTTCTTTATGGCTCAGATGAACATTACTATTAGCCTCGTAGCTAATTTATAAAGGTATTTAGTCCAAATTGTTAAATATTAAAGGACATTTGTAAAAAGAAGTTTTCCTCTTCTGGAATAAAGAAATTACTTGACACTAAGCAACTTCCCTAGCCCTAGAGAAGATTTCTTAATCTTTTGTTTTACACGGTGAAAACAAAGAGTGTTGAATATGTCCTCAAAGACAGTCGGGCTGGAGATGGCTCAGCGCTTAAGGCAAAGCCTAATGACCCATCTTTCCCATACGTGTTTTGTAACTGGTGATTCAACTTCTGTTGTGTCTTTTAGTCATCGGCTATGTCTCTCACCAGCACAAGACGTAGATGTTATCCTTCCAAAGCAATTTATCTTTTCTTTCTCTCCCTCAGCCCCCAGGTGCTGGGGCTTAAACCCAGAGCCTCAAGCATGCTAATGCAATCTAGGCTATGTAAGCACTATTCCAATTTAGCTACAGCTACAGCCCATTGTAGACACGGTTCTAAAACCCAAAAGTTATGGCCAAAGAAATTATTAGAAGGTAGAAGGCATACAGAAAGATAAAAATATGTTAAACCTGGGCTGGAGATAATGCTCAGTGGTTAAGGCATTTGCATTCAAAGCCTACTGACCCAGGTTCAATTCCCCAGTGCCCATGTAAAGCCAGTTGCACAAAGTGGTACACGTATCTGGAGTTTGTTTTCAGTGGCTAGGGGCCCTGGTGTGCCCGTTTTCTTCCTCTCTCTCTCTCTCTCTCTCTCTCTCTCTCTCTCTCTCTCTCTCTCTCTCTCTCTCCAAATAAATGAATATATTTTTAAATGTCAAAACTGCCAGGCATTGTGGCACATTCCTTTAATCCCAGCACTCGGGAGGCAGAGGACTTCAAGGCCAGCCTGAGACTACAGAGTGTACAGAGTGAATTCCAAGTCAGCCTGGGCTAGAGCAAGACCCTACCTCGAAAAACCAAAAAAAAAAAAAAACTAAAATTATGATTAAGAATGCTTTTTGTGTAAACTTGACCCAGTAAACATAACTGTATTACTCCGAAAAATCTGTATTGAATGAATTATACCATCACTCAGTCAAAACACTTGGGATTAAGTTCTATTTCTATTATTTAATATTTTTGCAAGTCAGTTTTAAAAAAAATTTTCTAGGAATTGAGTCAGCTCTTAGAAGTAAAGGGATACAATAGAGAAAATTATTTAAAACAAATTAAATTCATTAAAAACAAGGTGTTCTACTATAGGTTGATGCATAGGAAATAGTTAAGAAGATTACATATGATTCTTAGTGTACAAGGTATATTGTAGGTACATAACTGTTTTTCTTTTACCTTTCATTTCCCACTTTCTTCTGTCTAAGCACCCTATCAACCATAAGGCCTATTCAAATTTCAGTAACTACTTTGTTTTTATCCTTCACTCTTTGTTTTTAGCAGTGTGTGGAAAATGGAATGAACTTGGACTTTGAGGGCAAACAGACTGGATGGCGTTTACAAGTGTGGCCTGTTGGTATGTTTTCCAGTCCTTGGGCTTCAACCTCTTCTATAACATGAGGTAAAACCTTCTCCACATTTTCCATAAGTGTATAATTGAAAACCTCCCACTCACCCCCCCCTCTCTCTCTCCCTTGTGTGTATGTGTGTGTGTGTGTGTGTGTGTTGGAGACAGGTCCTGGCTGCAATCCTGACTTAGCCTTCCTCTGGCTCGAATTAAAGGGCCGCTGCCATGACTGTTGAAAGTTTATTCACCCCAAAGGTTGTTGCTGCCTACAGCAAGCTGTCCTGGAGACAGTATCCCCCAAAGCAGCTCCTGCTCTGCCATCACAAGGATGGAAGGAATCGGCCTGTTGGTCACTATTCAGGTGATAGTCTTTGGGATGTTTTACCTTATTTGATTTGTTTGGAGGAACAAATATGAAATACTTGATCATACTAAACTTGAATAATTTCTTAGTTCCCCTCCTTTTCCAGATCAAAGACAAATAGTTCAACCTGTTTACCCGATGCCTCTTCTTATGGCTAAACACTTCTCAGGATGATGTTAACAGCAATAGCAGTAAGGTACAGGCCCCAAGGGAATACAGATCTCTGTAGGTTCTGACAGAGCTGATGGAGCACAGAGATGTTAGAATAAGTGCATATTACTAGTGATAAATCCAGAAAGCCTTCACTCTTGCTGGCTTACTAAGAGGTCAAAAAGCCCTGTCTCATGCTTACTCACCATAAAGTCAGTTGGGTCAGCACACAGTAACTAATTCATTGTCTAATTCAACAGCCTATTAGAAGCCACTACACACATTCTAAGTGGCCAACCCTATCCATCCTGACTTGATGCATAATTTCCATCCCCAAGAGTATAAACACCTCACCCCCAAGTTTAGTCCAGTACTTTGTTCATGACCCCCTGCCAGCTTGGGAGCTTTCTGCTTTACTTTCTTTTCTAAAATAAAATCCTGCCTAACTTGCCCTTCTGCTATATCTGCACTCATCATTCATCACGGGTTACAAAAAAGAACTCAAGAAAAGACCTGCATGATAGGAAAAAAGAACCTGATGACATCAAAATAGAAAAG